>JNFW01000007.1:625992-827446 GCA_002564245.1 Saccharomycopsis fermentans | reverse complement strand
TCTGTTTATTGTTTGATTTTCCATGATAATCTTTTCATTCTTTTTATCATGGTTTCAGTTGTATACACTGACATAATCATTCTAGTTCCATCCTTCCRCATTCAATCGTGACATACCTTTGTTGCTGTGTACATTTATATTTATCTATTCATCGTTCTTTGTTGCATATTTCTACCGATCTATATTTCCCATAATGATCTCTTTCCATGTTTCACACAATGATCCTTGTAGTTCTTCATCCGTTGCTCCATCATTTCTTCAGTTCTGTTCCGTTTATATAGTGGCCTTTTTTTTGAGGGGGATTGTTTTACTATCATCAATGTTCTTGCGAGTTATCATTTACACTGACATTTGTTTATGCTCTGATAATTGCGGGCCTTTTTCTCTGGAGCCCTTTTTTTCAAGGGGCTTTCTTCTGTCGACCGCTTTGTTCTGTCGATTTTTTTTTTGTCGACCTCTTTTTTCTGTCGATTTTTTTTTTGTCGACCGCTTTTTTCTTTCGATTTTTTTTTCAAACGGCTTTGTGCGGTTATGTGCCCATGGTTTATGTGGTTCTGTGCACCTTCGTTGTGGTTGTTGTGCCCCGATCTTTTCAACGTTGTGTGCCCTTCCATTTGTGCTGTTGTGTGCCCAGTGCTTCATCGGATTATGCACCCTGGTGTTATCCAGGTTGTGTGCCCTTGGTTTATGTGTAGATGTGTGCCCTGCTATATTCATAGTTCTGTGCCCTTGGCATATAAGGTTGTGTGCACTTTCAATATCGATGTTGTGCCCTGCTCTTGTAGTGATTCTGTGCCTAGGTTCTAGTTTTCCAATTTTTATTTTTCATGCACAATTTTGAAAAATTTTGAATTGAATTTCAACATGTCAAAACAACACTGTAGATGTATCTTAATATGTTTTCCTGACCAGAAAAACTGTGATTTTGGTCAAATCCAACTCAGATGAACCATTATTTGGTACTAAATTCTTCACTTTGTATTGGAAATTGCTCAACTTCTTGCTAACATTACCGTGGTTTGCGGTACGACAAAGGGTTTTTTTTTTAGTGCGATTTTTTGTGATCGTTTCTTACAAAACCATCAATTATCAGTAGATATGATTGATATATTAATTATCATAAGTCAATCTAAACGTAGAATGAAATTTCCTTCTTGTGTGCTAGCAAGTACTACCATCCATGCTTGAAACTTATAAATTCCTTGAATATGGCTCAAATTTAACATATGACTTGCCCAATCATCAAAGAAATGAACTTCCTGAACAAATTGGTCAACAACCCCTATTGTCTCATGGTGGCTATAAAACATTATCAGCATGAATATAAGAATAGGAAACTTTGATTTGAAAGGACATCTACTAGTTCTAGTACAATTGAACCTAAAACAATTGAAACACATACCATATGAATTTTGTAAACTGAAAATCCCGCCTTTTCGGAAATAAGTCTCGAAAGTAGGACAGTTGAATTTGACGAGTTTAGATATTTTGCGTATTTCGGTATACGTTGGTTGAGTCCATTGATGGTATGGATACTTGTTACACACACTTTCTGAGTACGAAATACTTGCAGAAGAAAAGGACTGTAAGTCAATGTAGCAAAATTCAGTAGCAATTTTTTTGAAAATCGAATTGAACCTCCTTTGAATATTATCCTTATCATATGCACAGGATAGACGTAGACCTTTCAACTTTGCATAGTTGGACCATTTTGCAATCTCAAAAGATGAGTTTTCGAACCAATCAATTATAGATTTTTCAGCTTCTTCATAGCTACGCCTAGGAAAATAATCGATGATTTCTCCGAAAGTTGTTGCTCCACTAGCAACTTTGCTTAGATAAACAAACAATAAGAGGTCTTCTTCTTTATTATTTCTACATCCTAGATTGAAACTTTATTAGCTCTACGAAACAGTTTGATTGCATTCCTTTCAGTAAATATTCTGTTAAATTTGGAAATTGAGTCCATTCCTGTTTTCAACGAGGGATCTTTAACAATCGAATGAAGATTTGTTTTCTGACGTTCATTGGTTGCCTCAAAAATCTCGATATCATTTATTTTGGAGAACCCATGTGAATCTGGCAAGATAGCAACATTAGGATCATAATCTTCCGTGCGTTTGACATCTCCTATAACATTGTCATAAATTTTGGTTGATGCGTAAAATTTTCAAGTTCTTTTCCGTATGAGTCTGAAACTAAACAGCCAATAAAATCTGACTCCTTTCTTCTAAACGTAGTATTAATGGTTATACTCTCACCACGGCGTCTGCCTGCGCATTGAATGAAGTGAAGAAGGTCATAGTATTCAATGATGAATACAAAATTTAGACCGCGAATATTTACTCCTCTTGATATTATAGATGCTTCAATAATCAAGTTTGAATCGAGCAATGATTCGGAACAATCACGAGATGTGATATATTTAGGCTCATCCTGGAAGTGTCATTTTTGAACTGATAAATTTCATGGAATAATATTTGGGAAATAACTGTAAATAAAGAAACTTCCCAGAAGAAATAATACAGCAGTAAATATAATAAATAACATATATTGAACAAAGAAAGTAATTAATATATAATTTATTATCTCTCTAAAAAAAAGAAAGAATAATAATGTTAATAGTGGTTCTGAGAATGAGCCTCAGTCTTTGCAAAGTCAGCAAGAGATTCCTGCTCGACCCATTTTTAAAAAACTTGTAACACCAGGAAAACATAACTGAGTAAAGATGGTCCTTAAGAAAAAAATCAAAAAAAGAATAAGCGCCTGCGGAAAAAAACCTTAAAAATTAATAGGATTTCGGGCTAATATCAAACTGCCATTTAAGCCAAAGTATTATTAATATGTAGTGAAACACTTATAAAAAATAAAAATGCTTTGAAAAAGAATAATAGTGTTTTATTATGGATATTGGATGCAGATATGTTGAAGTAATATTTTTACGTCTCAACAGTGAAACTGAAACAATGTTGATCTCTTACGCAAGATTACCCTTCTTTTTAAAAGCTCGGGCTGCGATGATTGAAACATTGAAACCAAGCTACGGGTATGCACAAAAAATAAAATACATACTACGTCTAAAAAAGAGGGATATTTGCTACTAGTTTGCAGCGAGTTATTTTTTTTTGTAACTTTATATTTACAGAATAATAGATTGCATGTGATCACTGCATAAAGTTTAATATCCAAATTTTGATATTATTTAGGAAGAGATTCACAAAGAAAAATTCGCTTAAAGAATTTCATAGTTTTTTGTTGGTATTAGAATGAATCTTTATTGAGCCAAGTAATTCAATGATCTCGAATGGTTATTGCTTATTAATTTCATCGAAGTTACATGTTGCCGTTTCATAATATCTTGTTGTCTTAACAGAGTTTGATACTCACTACCAGATTCACTATTTCCCTAATATTTATCATGTTTTTGGGCGTTAGCTTTATTTCCCTAATATAAACGAGGGTTTTTTTCTATTCGTTTTTCTACGGTTTCCTTTTCAAGCAGCTTTACTGGTATTTTAAATTTTTCGTCGTGCGACAGGTTTGTATTATTATGGGTTTCACTATTTTTCATCTTCACTCTTATGGATTTTTCACATAATGTTTCAATAATGTGGTTCTCAGTATTATCAATTTCTAGATTACCGATTCTGTTGTGCCATGTAATGCTCTTTTTTTATTATTACAGATTCACTTCTCGCAAGTAACAACAACCATAAAACACTGATGATTACAATAAACGTTATCTCAAGCCCGAAGAAATTACCTGGGATTTTGAGGGTCCTGTAGGAGCTTTTGATATGCTGAGAGTTTTTTCAGCTCTTCTGTAATATATGCAGGCTTCTGCACAGTTTTCACATGATAAACCTGTCTGGTCAGCTGTTGGTCAATTTTGGTCTCAATTATGTGCTGAATTATTGATGTAATTCTTAGCTTTCCACTCATCCCAAAAATGGTATCATCGATTTAAAGATGTTTGCCGAGGTCCTTATTCTTTAGTACATTCTTTTTTATCTTTTCATATTGGCTCGCTCTAAACAGTATGATGTGGTTGGTTATGTAACTCTTGAAGCTTGCTCTGTTTGTTGGCTGATTGGCTCTATGCTAATGCTTGTTCTAAAGGAGAAGAAGTTGTACCTAAGATTGGTAACGGTAACAAAGAATCGAGCTTTTCATTCCCCTAATTACTTGGCAATACTTGGTGAGTTCAACTTACTTGAAAACTGAAAATGGAATCCGCCTTCTCACTGACGGTTGAGTAAAGCTTTCCAGAAAAATATTGGGTAGCTAGCTACACTAATGCCTGTACATAAAGATTCATTGCATTCATACATTGATATCGTCACCTAAGAAAAACAAGAAAATGATGTTTGGGCACATTGTGTCGAGTCAGAATCACTATTGAAGTAAATAGTTAATTCCCAATATAGTATTAGTCATACGATGTCATTGACTATTTGACATAATGATTCAGATATTACGGTGTTGCGTTTGCCTACTACATACAACAATATTGACTCAACACACTGAACCGTGTAGCTGATTTCACTAAAACCAAGAGATTTCATCCGTATCAATGCCGAAATAGCGCTCTCTTTAACAAATGTAAGATTTTCCATTAAACGTTATTTCAAAACTAGGTAACACTAAATCGCCGCTAATACACTATATCAGACACTAATATAGGAGTACAAATTGTACAAAGATATTTGTAACTTCATGTTTGAATAAAGAAGATTTATCCTTGAAGCCACTAGTGATGCTAGGCATACCTTATCATTTCTTATGTCTTCCAGTCAAAAAATAGCATGGGATTTCTCTAAAAAGGTCCAAAGCTATTCATAAGTTTCCCTACTATTTACTGTCGAGGCATTGACTATTGTTTACTTAACAGAGAGATGTACTCATATTCTGAATTATTAGCTAAGCCAGCAGGCATAGTTGATTCGAAAGAGATAATTAAGTGATGTATTCATTAGTCTATTCTATTATATGCATCTCATTCTATTTCAGTTCTTTCTTTACAAAGAGGAAGTAGCTACTATTGATATAAGTGTTACTGGCCCAACATTTACCAATGGGTCTTCCTTGTAAAAATTCTTCGACATTTCAATAGATTATTTTTCTCAAGCAGCGAAAACCATCAGTTCCTTCATGGAGGACTGATTTTATTGCTCATTCATCACTCAAAACATCAATAAAATACGTCGGCGCTGTTAATTTTTGTCTATCCTAAAAACAAGCAGCCTTGTGTTTCAAAAATTCTATGTTATCCTCAAGTGACATATCCATGAGTTCAATAAATTTATGAGCACAATATTTATTGACATTTGTTCACCTTGAGGTCCTTCACCTATGAATCTAAATGCGATAAGAATTCTGGCTTTCAATCCAATTAATTTTGATCAATCTATTTATATGCTGTAGCACGGAGAGAATTCAAAAGTACTCGACTTGTATCTTGGTTTTTAGGGGCTTAGGTTCCCATACAGTAAGATTTGACATTTGATTCTAGAAAAAATATGTGGATTTTGCCATGCTATAGTGTTTGTTTGATGTAATAAGGAATGAATATCAAATACTTCTTGAAGTCACGCCATTCAAAGCTGTGATGATATACACATTCTAACAAGAATTCTCAAAAGACTTTGGATAGCCAATGGATTTCAGAGAAAAAGAATAGGGTCTTCAATCATGCTGGATTATGCTGAATTTACTAGCCGGGCTATACCTGCACGTATCATTAAGTATATATATTCTTATTGCTTGTTATTAGATATGGATTAATGCTTTTTTGCCAATCTTTAGTATACAATATAAGTGTTTGATTTATTTTGAATATTTAACCAATGTCTTCAGGATCATATAGCACAGATAATCAAGTTATAATAATTGTCTAAACAACTATTTATAGAAAGTATTAATCAAAAAGTTTCAGTTAGATATCAACTATAAATTATCCTAACGAATATGAATCCGATGGCGAAGGTTTGGGATCATCTATTATCAAAGATAAACAAATCATAAATCTTTTGATAATGATACCAAATTATTTGGGGAATGCCATTATTAGTCACAGTTTTCAATTTCGAATGTTTGATTAGGTCATCTTACGCAACTCCTCTTGCCAATTCATGGTGCAAGTTAACGTTTGTCAAGACTTAAGAGCACTTTGAAACTGCAAGGTTTATCTAATAACTTATCTCGCTTTTTTTTTCTTTGTACCGTATTTTGTGAGTCATAATTGCTTTTTAAGATCCATTAATAATACAACCTAGGGAAAATAATTCATTACAACTCTTCATTTTGGTATATAATCATGTATATTTCTTTATTTAGCTCATATAATATTTCATATCTTTTCTTAATTTATATATATAACGTTGCGTCTTTTTCTCATTCATATTTACATATTTTTCTTAAATTTATCAAATAATTGATCCCGCATTTTTTTAAGCAGGTTGATTTTGTTTTTCTTTCTCAAATACCGAATTACACAGATTTGAATAATGACTAAGAAGTTTAAGCAGGTTGATGCTTTTAGCAATAAAAAGTTCAAAGGAAACCCTGTTGCTGTCTTCTTTGATGCAGATGACTTAACAGACAAAGAAATGTTGCAGATGGCCAACTGGACAAATTTGTCTGAAACAACCTTTGTCTTGAAACCAACAGTTCCGGAAGCATCCTACAGACTTAGAATTTTTACGCCCGTTGGCGAGTTTCCATTTGCTGGTCATCCTACAATTGGCACTTGCTTTGCTTTATTGGAACTGGGTTTGATAAAACCTAACAACGAAGGAAAATTCGTTCAAGAATGTAAGGCCGGATTAGTTGAAGTTACCCCGTTAAATGATTTGAATGACTTAGCCAATCTTCAATTAATGTTTAAGTTACCATACTATAGATTCAAGGAGTTAACCAATCTACCTGTAGAATTGGAAGAAATTGCTAGAGCATTGGGTGGCATATCAATTTCTTCCATTATTACGACTCCTACATTGGTTGACGATGGTCCAAAATGGTTGGCAGTTCAATTAGGTTCCAAGCAATCAGTTTTAGATTTAAATCCAGATTTGAATTTTCTTGAAAAGATTTCAAGGAAATATGATTGGACCGGTATATCTGCTTTTGGCAAAGATGAAAATTCGGAAAACAGTTTCGAATTAAGAAACTTCGCACCAGTGGTTGGATGTCTGGAAGACCCTGCATGCGGATCGGGTGCTGGAAGTGTGGGAGCATATCTAGGATCGAAATTGGGGGTAAATTATTCAACTTTACATTTGCATCAAGGTAGAAAGATTATGAGAGATGCTTCACTCTTTGTTAAAATTGAGAAATCGAATGATGATATTTCAATTTATGTTGCTGGTCAAGCCGTCACTTGTGTTAATGGCACCTACTAGCGAGTGAATGGTCCAGCTTGATTATTTATACTTTCGTCATTTGCAAAGTTTAATAGCCATGTGAAACAAATTTGATGAAAAGCTTCAAAGTACGATCAGTCAAAAAAGTATATAATGTAAATTCTGGAAAAGGGTATACTAATAATTCTCAATTCCAAATTTGGAACGGTAATGATTGCTTGATTATTACTTTTTATATACTCTTGTTAATAATATTGTTATACACTTGAGTCGAGAGATAAAGCATACGTTTTTGCTATAAGTTATAATATATTTATTTACACAGAATATTGTAGATATTTAGAAAAACTCTAACTTGTTTTCAGAATCTTAATTAATGTCAATAATCATTATTTGATTTGAGTAAGGTAATGTATATTCATATATATATAGTTCGCATTGTCCTTTGGTTGCATAATTCATGCAAAAATATTAACCCAAAAGGATTTAAATATTGTTCCTTGAAAGTGTAAGATAAGATCATTTTGCTCTTTCTCTTTCAAACGCATTATAAGCTTTCTTTATTTTATCAATACCCCAGTTATAATCGGATATTTCTAAATAAATCTCAACTGACCATCTGGAGACCACTTGATCATCGTAAACGAATATGGGAATGTATGTTTTTTTATCGCCATGTCTTAATAAGTAAGTACTAACAAAATCAATAAAATCATAAAAATCATAATGTTTCTCTACAGGTAATACAATGTTGAACATTGTAGTTACACTATTCAAGTCTCCTAACATTTTAGATCCTGGCCATTTCTTTAGGATCAAATCTATTGCTTCCTTAGCTAATTTAGTATGATAATCCATAATACGTTTTTCACCACCACAAACTTCTCTTCTAAAATTTAAAGCTGCTGGGATAGTAGCCATTGAAGAATAATCTAAAGTTGACATAACAGTATATTGATCTGCAAATTTAGAGGTATTATAAGTATTGGATATAGGTAGTGGTTTAATTTTAGTATGATGTTTTGGATCAACATATAATAATGCCACAGAATTTGGAACATACAACCATTTATGTAAGTTGGAAGTAAAAAAATCAGGTCTATGTTTCTTAATATCAATTTCACGAATACCTATTTGATGAGCCCCGTCAACGAAAGACAAAACATTTCTCTTGTTACAAATATTCACCAAAGATTCCCATGGAAATCTTATGCCAGGCGTTGCACAAATGCCATCCATAAATAATAAAACTGTTCGATTTTCTATTTCAGGTAACTCGAGTAGGACTTTTTCAAATTTGGAAACGATTTCTTCATCACTAATAGGAAATGTTACTTGAATTTCAATATTTTTCAAGTTTTTTTCCTTTGTGACAAAATCTATGGTGTTTCGACAAGCGAGGTAATTGACATTAAAATTAATAATTATATCATTCTCTTTGAATGGATAAGATCTCAAAACAGAATTAACTGCAGTTGTTGCGTTGTTAAGAAATACCAATTCATCGAAATTACAATTGATAAACTCTGAAATTAGTTCTCGACAAGTAGTTACGACTTCAGTTAAAGTTTCTCTGTAGAAAACATCCGGAAAACTAGCAAGTTGTTTGACAATATTGAATTTTTGATTTAAAATGTCTGTAGTTGTGGCACCGAAAGATCCATGATTCAAATTCACCAAATCTTTATCAAAAGATGTAAAATATTTTTTTCTGAATTGACTACCAAATGGAACTTCTGGATTAATCATTTTTTCTTGTTCTTAATAATTGTTTGAATCTTTAAAAAACTATACGAAAAAATTGAAATGCTATTACTGAGAAGAATATATAGATTTCCTTATTTTCAGAAATTCATCAAATATTCTCAAATTCTAAACCAAATATTTTTTAAATTTTAAATTTTCTGTCTTCTGTTTTTTTTTTTTTACTACAAAATATAATAGACCCAAATCTTTTTTTGAGAACGACTTACAATTTTCACCCCCTTTTGATATTATTCTCAGGTGTTTGATTAGAATCATTATTAATGCTAACATACATCAGGTTGAAAGAGACAATAATAATTTGGTTTTTTCCACTTATCTTTGATTTTTCTAATTTTTGTGATTTTCGTTATTTTTCTTATTTTTCTTATTTTCCCTATTTTTCTTTATCAGAGGATTGCTTTCGTAATATTCTCTATCTTTAATAAATTTTTGAATTCTTTCTATATATGCTTCTATAATATTGCACAGATTCGGCATTTATTCGTCTCAGTATAGTATACTAATGAAAGATTTTACTAGAAATAGTTCTAAGGCTGAATATCCTACATAGCTATACTGGTAAAATACCAATAGTATATAACTCGCTGAATCGTAATTGTAAGCAGTATAGAATGATCGATCAGAGCAACAAAAAACCGCATTTTCCAAAACATGTGAAAATTACATCAGTTAGTAGTGAAAATAAAGAAAAATGTGTGCAAAAATAAATACTCAACCTTTTTTTTTTATCGTAAATGGTGACTCTGAGAGCTAAAAAGAAAATACGCAATTAAAGTAAGAATCTGCGGCTCTAAACCTTGTATTAATAATTGTTTCCAAAATACAAAACAGAGTATTAATAATTGTATCTCGGTGTTTGGAGATAAGGCCTGCAACATTACTAATATTATTTGCTAGTACTTATAATGTTAAATCCGTATTTTTGATAAAGAATGAGCTAGAAACACGAAATTACAAGAGTATTGTAATTAGGACATAAATGGCCAACAATCCTAATTAGCTGAACAGAAAATACTATAAATATAATAAATAGAAATGAGGACAAGTGATTAATATATAATTCATTTTCTCTCTCAAATAAAGAATGAATATTAATTTTAGTAGTGAATCTAATAATGAGTCTGTGTCTCTGCAAAGTCATCAAGAGATAAGACCTCGAGATTTACAAATAATCTAAATACAAAATAAGTAGAAGATAAGAAACCTAAGAAAATTTACGAAACGTAGATATAAATTCTAACATTCTCTTTTCTTTAGAGAGTTAGAGCTACTTTTGTTTTTTCCAACGCCTTCAACTGATGCCAAAAGCCAATAATTAGTTTTAGAGCGACAGATTATTGGAAACTCCATTTTTTTTTCAAAAAATCTTATGTACGCTCTATCTGCTGGATTTTATGAAATCTAGCATCATATAGCACTTTAATCTAAGTAATAACTCTTGACCAGTTCTTAAATTCTTCTCTACCGTATTGCAAGGCGATAATCCATTCTTGAAATTGTTTACTGAAAGGTCCATACTCTTTACCTTCCAATAATGGGACTTTGATATCCTTACCTTGCCATCCGATAGCCTTTATTGGAGAAATAATAGCTGCAGTACCAGCACCGAAAGCTTCAATCAATTCCCCCTTAGATGCTTTTTCTTTAACTTCGTCAATACTATAATATCTTTCATTGATTTCCCATTCTTCTGTATCCAATCTAGTTCTAGCCAAACTTAAAACAGAATCTCTGGTTACACCTTCTAAAATAGTACCATCCAAAGGAGCGGTAACCAATTCTTTTTTATCAGTTTTTGAATTTTTGAAAATGAAAAAGACATTCATAGCACCAACTTCAGTTATGTATCGATTCGGGCCAAATAACCACAAATTTTGTTGGTATCCTCTAGAAGCAGCTTCTTTCTGTGGTAAAATACATGGTGCGTAGTTACCACCTAACTTCTTATCACCAACACCACCTGGCCAAGCTCTGGTAGCGTAGTCAGTAGCTTCCAAAGTAACAGCTTTGAATCCTGTCTTGTAATAAGGACCTACTGGGGAACAAATAACAAAAAGTAATGCCTTTTGTGGAGTACCAACACCTAATTCCAGATCAGTGCCAATCAAAGTTGGTCTTATGTATAATGAATAACCCTCTCCAACAGGGACGAATTTTGAATCGAGTAAAACTAATTGCTCAATTAATTTGATTAGTTCTTCGCCATCAAAAGTAGGCAAGGCAATTCTAGCAGCAGATTTGTTCATTCTTATCATATTCATCTCAGGTCTGAATAATCTAAAGTTATTGTTTGCATCACGGTAAGCTTTCATACCCTCAAATAATTCAAAACCGTAATGAAAAACAACAGAGGATGGGTCAAGGCTGAGGTTAGCATACGGTTTGATTTCTGGTACATTCCACCCTGATTCGCCAGACCAACCTACTGTTAACATATGATCGGTGAAACTTTTTCCAAAAATTAATTTTTCATTTGGCAATTTGTCTTTCGGTTTAGAAGTTTCTTTAAAGATGACCTTGGAAGCGTCCAATTCTGCAAGACCAGAGGACATGTTTCTTAAATTTCTAATTATAGAAAAAATTATATAAATCCTATGAGGAGTTCAAAAGTGCGAAAAATAAAAATAACAGAAAAACAAATATTGGCTATTCGAGCATTTATTGAAGGATAAAAAAGGATGCAGGATTCGTATTTTATAACGAGAAAATTGAAAGTTATTGTATCTAAGATAATAATTAAAACTAAAAGTACAATAGGAAGATATAACTATTCAAGATGACTAATAGCGTAGTATCAGTATTGCGGTTTGTCTCAAACGAACCTGGATAGTAGCGGCAAATAATAGCCGGATTCTAAACGCAGCAATATTATTGGGCATGAACGATGCTGAGCAATATCATCTAATTCTCTTTCTTCAGTATTGCTTACTAAACTTAATCTTACACTGAAACAAATTGTTAAATTTTGTACTATCGCCTTGTGATTAATCAAATGCTGATAAATTGACAAGTAAGCAGTGACGCTGTGTGTATGACAAAAAAAAAACTCAATGTGTGTTAAAGTACATGAAAAATTGATAATTTAAAGTAATGTGCCGAAGAAGCCTGATGAGTGGTAGAGTTATGATATTATCAATGCAGCAAAGCTATTATTAATACAAAAAAACACATTGGAAATCCAAGAAGAGATTTTGAGAGAGGTTTCATGGCCTAACTCTGAGTCATTATTCTTATATTAAGATTTATTAATGAGTGAAAAAGAACTTGCATAGTTTAAATTCTTAGTAATTGAATTGTATTTTGTTAATCCATTTCTTGTTGGGTTAGTCTCCCAGTTTATTCAAGGGAAGTTTCCTCCTTCATTAAAAATATTTCTACAATATTTCCAAATACAAGTTTTTCATAGGGTGTGAAGGAATACGTTCTCATAAATTAGGATATTTCGCACCTTAATTATATAATCTTACAATCCGCAGATGAATAGACAACTTGCTATCATAGAAAGAATAAATGATTTATACTATAAACATACTTGTTCATCTAATAGAATATCTGAATGAGAATCCAGTTCAGTCATTTGTGACTGCAATAAGTTCAATCTCAATATCGCAACTTAATGGTAATTCTTTAACAGCAACACAGCTTCTGGCAGGTTTGACTTCCTTATTAAAATATTGAACGTAGACAGCATTTACTTCTGCGAAATCGTTAATATCAGTCAAAAAAATATTGACTTTCGCAACCCTATCAAACGAAGAGTTACCAGCAGTTAAGACAGCATCGATATTCTTAAAGGTTTGATGGACCTTCTCTGTAAAACTGCCCTCAAAAGGTTTGCCATTGGAGGTAAATGAAGACTGACCTGAGATAAATAGTAAGTTACCAACTTTTATAGCAGGAGAATAGGGTGCTAATGGCGGCGCTGCCTCTTTGCCAAAAATCTAAATGGATTAATTAGTATAGATTAATACCAGGATAAAATTGAACTTATAATGATAAATACTTACTGGAACGAGTTGTTGTTTAGGCATTTTAAAAGATTCTAGAAGAGAAAGCGCTATAAAAAATTAAACAGCTATTATGTTCGTAATTTCGTTAATCGAAAAGCTGTTTTCTTCTATAAAAGTGACTTCTAATAAGCTGAGATTCAAAAAATTTGATGATTTGAGTGATTTTTATAATATTTCCACACTAAAAATGCCTGGAGAGTTTTTATGGTTCACTCAAACACAAAAATCATAACGAAATAATCTGCATGGATGCATGCATGATCTTACTCCTTGTGAAAGGTCTGGATTTAACTGTTTATATAGTTAGCTTGTATTAGGTCTTTTCTAGCATTTTCTCCAATATTAAATTTGATTAAAAAAATAGTATCTACAACATAGAAACTCTTATATTATATTAGCACACTGAAACCCAGCGCGTTTCTCACAATTGTTTAGATAACCTCTTACAGTCAACCCTTGTAATTATATGATATAGAGAAATCTGAGACTGAAGTTTAGGATTTACCCCTAGAATTGCTTACTTTCTTTAACCAATGTTATTCTCTTTTGACTAGTGTTACATTTGACTCCGCAACATAATAGTCTAGTTTGAAATAGGTATTTCAGAGGCTCACAGATTGCAGGGCCAAGCTGATTATCATTATAAGCACTATACATGGAGTTGCAGAAGTCCAGTTTTATTTAGTCATAATAACAATTTTGCTGATTTTCGCTACAATCATAGAGAAAAAGCCTCTTAGAATATATGAGTCAGTAGCAGTCAAAGTGTTACACGATATCGGTTGTGTAGAACTTAATAAATAATTGTTGCTGAGTAAGAATAAAGCTCATGCAAAAAAAATCGAGTTTTTATAGGTCTGTATTATTAATATTATTCATATATGTGTGCTGTTAATAGATGTTTATGTATTACTGAGATATAATATGGTTAAAAGTGTGGAATTGCCTTATCTATATGAAATATAAATTGAATAAAGATATGTATCCCAAATTTCGTAAAAAGTTGGAGGTAATTGATCACCTTCTATTGGGTAATTCAACGGTAATTTCTAGTCAGCAATTATAATTACTAATTTTCGGTAGATGTTTGATGATTTATCTTCAATGAATGATAATAATTGACTTTCAGTTTTATTGCTCAATCAATTCAAATGATATGCATGACTAATAAAAAACCAAAAAATTTCAATAAAAAAATTTTTATTATTTTTATAAGTTGTATTGTTTTTATTAGTTTTATTAGTTTTATCATATTATTGCAAATATTATTATTATTACTATTAATTTTCTTTCTTTAATTATAAAGATTAACAACTAATGACAAATATTATTGTACTTGGTATCGGTGGTGTTGGAGCCTTAGTTGCATATGGTATCGCATATACCAATAAATCTAACCTCTCAATGATTGTTCGTAGTAACTATGAAAAAATCATCACGAAAGGTTTTGATATCGAATCTATAGACTATGGTTTAGTGAAGAACTGGGTTCCAAAAAATGTATATCCTTCAATAGAGGCTGCCGCAAATTCTAATCAAATATTTGATTACATTGTGATCTGTACCAAAAATTTGCCTGAAATTTCAAAACTTGAAGATATTATAGAACCTATATTGACAGAAGGCAAAACAAGTATCGTATTAATTCAAAATGGAATTGGAATTGAGCGCCCATTTATTAAAAAATATCCTAAAAATGTGGTCATTTCAGGTGTATCTTTTATTGGATCCCATAATGATAATGGAAAGGTTACTCAGTTTATGCACGACAAGGTTCTAATTAGCCACTTTGAAAACCCTTATATATCCAAGGAATATCAGGAATTGCATGCTAGAAAATTCATTGAATGCTATAGTAACGAAAAGATAGATATTGAGTATGATCCTGATGTGAAATTTTGTAGATATAAAAAATTGGTTTATAATGGAACTCTCAACACCGTTGCATGTCTCACAGGAGTTGACACGGGAAGATTATATGTGTCAGGTGCTACTGAAAAAATTGTAGTTCCTGCAATGAGAGAAGTTATCAAAATAGCAAAAGCTGATAACGTCGAACTACCTGATGATATAGTCGATATCATGATTCGTGCTGATCAGCCAAAGTGGTATTCTCCGTCGATGCTAGTGGATCATAAAAACAACAATCCGATCGAATTGGAGATTATCTTGGGAAATCTAGTAGCTAGAGCTCATGAATTAAATGTAGAAATCCCAATTTTGTCTCTTCTCTACGAGCTATTAAAGGTTGTTCAATTCAAACTAAATGAATCCAATGGTTATATTTCATTACCAAAAGAGAGACCTCTTCATGAAAAGGCTTTCAAATAATATCATAAGTGAAAGAAGGTAGAATTATACATTGAAAATGAATTTGATAATGATCGATATTCTAGAATTTGTAGCGAATTGAATTTTTTTTCATTTTTTGATCTTTCCTACAGTATAACTTAGTCTTTATTTGTTTTTTCAAGATTTTGATTATGATTAGAGATTAAACTCAAATATACTATACCAGGATTTCAATGAAGAGAATTCTTGTTTTTCGACTTCTTAAAATCTTACTAGCTTTACACAGATCCTTTCTCAATCTTCGGATCTCTATTAATCCTAACAGCTACTCTCGACTCGAGAGAGATAATTTATATTCTTTTATATCTGTTATCTATATTCCTAGTTCTCCTTGTTCTCCTTTCAGACATTTTGTATGACCGCTAACTTAGTGCATTATAACGTAATCTTGCTATAGAGTTTGCTTTACCAATACTGACCAATCAAACTTCAATTTAATCTTGAGTCACAAATACTAAAAGTCAGCTCATACAATTCATTTGGAACTATGTCGTTGAGACATCAAGATACTATTTTTCAATATTACTCAAGTAGCTTGGATTCCCACCCCGGAGCTTAGCTAATAATTGCTAATAATTGATAGATCACTCCGATAACGAAGCCTTAATTTCGTTGTATTCAGATGTTGACGCTATTTATCACTACAATAGATGGTGAATCACACCAAATTCTTGTAACCTTCATTATTGATTCTTTGTTCGATTTCTACTTTATATATAAGGCGATTCCATACTTCTCAATACATATCATATCTTAATAATATCACAGCATAGAAGTTATACTTTACCTAAATTAAAATCAATCATGGTAAAATATAATTAAATCACTTTTAAGAGTTATGTTTATAATGATAAGAAAGAAATAATTGCAATCAATCTCAGTCTTGTGGAATCGCCAAACTTAACTTACCAGTAGTTTTACGTGTGACTAATAACTCGTTAGCTTTTCTATACTCTTTTAATGAGAAAGTTTGAGAAATGTCAAACTTAATTTTACCTGTTGAATATAAGTCAATCAAAATCTTGAAGTACTTTTTAAGTTGAGATTTGTTTGATATAATATTCATTACGGTAGGTCTACTGATGCTAATGTTTTTTGGTAAATCACTGAGGCTGAAAGGTGGAATCTTACCTGTAGCATTACCATAGCTAACAAAAGTACCATTTAGAGCAAGGGCTTCTTTTGTAATTTGAAAGTAGTCTTTACCATATGAATCATAAGCGACAGCAACACCTTTTCCATCAGTGAATTTGTCGACCTTGCTGACAATATCATCTTTACTAGAGTTGATTAAGTACTCTGCACCCAAATTTTTTGCAATTTGTAACTTTTCATCTGTGGATGCAACAGCAATAGCATAAGCTCCCTTTAGATGACAGATTTGGGTCAAGATTTGTCCGACACCACCAGCAGCTGCATAAACTAGAACAAAATCACCTTTTTGGACTTTATATGTCACCTCAGTTAACGTAATAGCTGTTAGCCCTTGAATAAGGGTACTCCCATAAATTTGCAAGTCCTTATCCGGAGTGTCATCTGACAATTTAACAATGGTTCCTTCTGCGGAGATTTTTTGATACTGAGAAAATGTTCCAGGACTCATGTAAGCAACTTTATCACCAACCTTGAACTCAGTTACATTACTACCAACTGCAGTAATGTATCCTGATGCTTCTCTTCCCAAAACATATGGAGCTTTGAAAGGATAAAGACCTAGCCTAAAATAGTTTTCAATATAATTGACACCAGCATATTTATTTTTGATTAAAACTTCGTTGCTGGAGATCTCAGGGACGGGATAGTCTTTGTATTGAATAACATCAAAATCACCTGTTTCCTCAATTAAAACAACTTTTTGGGTCTTTGGTATTGACATTGTGGTACAACAACTACGTGGATTTTTCTTTTTCTATTTTTATCTTCTGACTAATTTCCTAGCTATTGAACGTAGATCAATGAATTTTACTTTATAAAAATAAGCACAAACCCAGTTATGATATCAAATCATAATTTTGAAATTGAAAAGTTGGCAATATATATATCTTTTTAAATATTTTTGTCGGGATGGATTAGGTTGGATGTATTATTAATAATGCGTTTTCTAATTTCTCATAGTTTGGAATTCTATTAGTGTGCATATTATTTAGTGTCAAGTGTGGAAGCTGAATGCTAAATCATGTGCATAAACGTGGACTTGAATAATCCAATATCAGATATGTAATATTATTGAGATATTATATGTATTAAAAACTGTGGAATTGTCTTATGAAATATAGGGTACTTGCTTTTCAATTTTTATTTTCCATGCACAACTTTGTAAAATTTTGGATTGAATTTCAACATGTCAAAACAACACTGATGTAGTTTAATATGTTTTCCTGACCAGAGAAACTATGATTCTGGTCCAATTCAACTCAGAAAAACCACTATTTGGTACTAAATTCTACACTTTGTGTTAGAAATTGTTCAACTTCTTGCTAATGTGACCGTGGTTCGTGGTACGACAATGGTTTTTTTTTTAGTGCGATTTTTGATGTTTACAAAAGCATTAAAAGATGTTTTCATGAACCATTAATCACAAGATAATAAATTCTGTCCCTTTTCTGTACCAGCACATATAAGTGCGTGTTTCAAGTATTATAAATTTCGATTGTGTGTTTGCCTAAATTAGGTGGATACTTGTCTTTTGTGTAGTCCATACACGCATCCCAATCTTTTTATCATCATCTGCCTCAATAATTTACAATCATTCAGATTTATTCTAACTGGTTGTAGTACATATCAATAACTGAGTCATTACAATGAATATATATGGAAATGGGTTTTCTTTCAAAGTAGATACCTGTTCATCACGCAATAAGCTTTCTCTTGTAAGCATATATTTTCACTAATTTTAACTGGAAAATAGTAAGAGAACGTGGAGATCCCGAAAATAATGTACAGGTGTGCTCCAACAAATATAGGTGTGTGGGTGTGACGCACAAATTTGACTTGCCAACAAACCAAAAGCCCACCTCTCTCAAAAAATCATCCTGATTTTGGTTAATGTACACAAATTTCGGCACCATCACATTTCCGGATCACAAAGAATCCCGATTATTAATCTGCAATAAATTGCTTTTTATTACCAAACAAAAACTCACATGTATACATGGAGATATTATAAGATAAGAAAAAAATAATAGGGTGTCAATAATCTGGTTTGTAGCATGGTCCAACAAGGAGTGCGTTTTCTGTCTGCTACTTGTTGATTTTAAGTTTTATATTTGTGGATATTAACGTACATACAGAAAAAGCGTTAAAATTATGGGAAGAAATATAAAAGAGTGGGAGTCATCCTAGATAAACGCATCTTAAAATAGACAAAAGTGATCTTATCTGATCAATAGAACAATGCCCATCTTTCCGAAAATATTGTATAGTGCGGTTAACAATAATAGCATGGAATAGAATCGCCTGACTTTGGTAGTTGCTCTGCACATTTCTTAAGTTGACGTCAAATCAATATAGATCCAGTTTCATGCACACCCTGATTCTCTTCAAATGACACATGCCACAGCTACAAAAGATAAGATTTGCTCAACAAAAACTTCGRCAGCCAAGCGAGAGATCTTGTTAAGAAGGCTGGAGTTTGGATATCAAAAAAAGTCACATAAATACTGGCGGAAATCGTCTAAATTCGATAAGTTCAAAATAAGAGTAGATGTAGCTCACTACACATTCATTTAATATATATTATATTGTATTAATTGAATCTTTTGTTTTAAACTATTTTATACTACAACCTTTCCTAATAAAGATGCCATCTTGTCCTTGTGAACCTACTACTGCTTGTGCCTGCCGTACCTCTTCCTGTTGCTGCTACACTGAGTCTTGCAGTTGCGAGAAAAAATAATTTGATTACGTAGGCTATGTGTTCTGATGTTGATTGAATCAAAATATCAATGTCTGACAACCGCTGGCTGATATTGATTACTGATAGGTGTGACTACTCAGCGTAGTATACTTGCGTATATTTCCATGTTGGTTTTGACAACTATTTTTTTATTTTTCATCCGCTTATTATATACTGTATTTCAATTAATGTAATCTTTTATCGCTAGCGTAGCATAGTTTCATTTGTGAGCAAAAAGTACTGACATATCTTGATACACTTTGGATATTTACGTCGAAAAGTCAGATTTTGCTGAGGCAGGAAGGTGCGGCTTCATACCAATCAGGGTCGATTGGTCTTATGGTTTTGATTTTTTTTTTTTTTTTTGTCTGCATTAGCCTGCCTGTTGGTATTAATTATTTACCTCATAATGATGACTAGGTTTTCCTTTCATAGATAATGTATTTATTCTATATGGGTGTTGATTTGTCCAATTGTTGTATAACAGGACCTCGTTTTTATAATTATGAATATCAATTCTCTCTCAATACTAACGGGTTTGCAACTCCCCCTTCGGTGCTGACTTTTGTAATATATAAACCATAGTCAAATAAGTTAAGCCAATATTGTTGTATGTAATTGGCGAGCACCACACTGTAATATCTGACTATTATGACTAATAGGCTATGACTAATGTCATATGGGTAATTAACTATAAATAAAGAAGCATTCCCGAAGAAATGAAAACGGTTCCCTCAATAGAAAGGATTAGGAGGCTTGAATGTGTTGAACCAGTAACACGTACTGACTCAATGTTACTATTAATAGAAGAACTATTAATAGCAGAATTATTAATCATATATGATGAATCACTAATATGATAGATCACTTATTGTGATAAGTAAGAATTGGAAAGAGTATCTTATATAAATAGAAGGGAATCCCCCTTGTAAAGAAGGAACTGAAATAGAATAGAATAGAAGGAAGACAGAATAATCAACTAAATTAATATATAACTTATTTATCTCTCTCGAATCAACTATGTCAGTTAACGTGGATAGTGATTCTGATAACGAGGAAATCTCTCTGCTTGGTAAGCGAGATAGATTGTCTCGACAGAATGAATGAATGACTGGAAAGCAATACAAATACCAACGAGTAAAACTATATGAGAATGTCGATTCTCTATTAAGTGGTAATAGAAAAATAGAAATAGATAGAAGAAAAAGTAAGTCGTTAATATATGATTGATTATATCTGCCAATATAGCACCATACATTGGCTGGACATCTACTAATATGTGGGCGGAATATTTTGTCGTTTTGTTTGTGCAAAAATTGTACTATTTGAGAACAACCTATCTGCAGGTCCCCTGCAGTACGATTCTAGTTTTTTTTCTGCTGTCAAAACTGTCTGTTTCTGCTGTTCATTACATTCCGCATAAAAAATAAATTCTAGGGACGCAAGAATGGCTTGGCAATAGTTTACCAAATATATTTGAAAGGAATTTTGAAAATATTAAAAGTTTAAGGACCCTATAAAAGCAACCTTGGGATATATAAAGAGAGCAAGTTTTACAGGATTATTGAATTCGAAAAATCTTTTTTTTCTTTTATAGAAATAATAGAATAATCGATAATAAAAATTATTTCAAACAAACATTCACAACTCATTTTTTTCAATCATATAACATCGCAAAAATTTAAAATGCAAATCGCACATATCCTCTTTTTATCGCTTTACGCATTACAAGCTGCAGGCGCTTACATAAATGCTGATGTTCAACATGAGATTGCAAAGCGCGATCCCGAAGCTAAAGGAAAGCACTTAGGGAAATTGGGTAGTATAGCAGCGGATTTRGTCACAGATAGTGTTGGTGGTATTATTGTTGGTACKGCTGTTAATGAGCTTACTAAGGACAGTTCTAGTTCTTCTTAAAATGAAGAAAAAGCAATACAAAAAGCTCAATTTATTTGCARTGGTTTTGATCGCGTTGTCGAACTAATACAGTAACACCTTCGGCATTCTTCAGCGTTACTGACAGTTCAAAAT
Organism: Saccharomycopsis fermentans; assembly: GCA_002564245.1. Lineage (NCBI taxonomy): Eukaryota > Fungi > Ascomycota > Saccharomycetes > Ascoideales > Saccharomycopsidaceae > Saccharomycopsis > Saccharomycopsis fermentans. The sequence goes on along the minus strand of JNFW01000007.1, from coordinate 806,030 downwards.
ACTTAAAGACAGATAAAGTAAGCATATTCGGTGCTACAGGAAGTAGTTACTTAATAGCTAAGCTGATATTATATAGTCACTTACAATTGTTGGACCAATAGGTCGAAGTAATCTGACTAATGATGATGGTTAGCAGCGTGGGATAACTAGTAGCATGATAGTTATTAACGTATGACAACCGAGGGTGATTGCAAGCTGATCAGTAAATTCAATATGGAATATATAAGGTTAAATATCCATGTAAGTAAATACAGATATAGATAAACATTAGATATAGACAAATATAGACAAGAAATTAATATACAATTTTATTATCTCTCTCAAATAAAAAAGAGCTATTGTCATTAATAGTGATTCTGGTATAGAAAAAGATCTCTCCTAATAATCGCGAGACTTAGTTTCAAATGAATTATATCAATTGAAGTAAACTACAATCCTTTTAGAATATATATATCTATATCTATATTTATGAATTAAAATCTACTCAACTGTAATAAATGAAATGAAATAAAAGTAAGAATAAAATTGATAGTTGGTAAAAATAAGAACTGAATAGAAAAACCGGAATAAAGAATTAAATAAATGTGACGAATATGACTGGCAAGATGCAAATAATCCATTTCTCAAAGACATTTGACACAGATCCTCTGTTTGAGAAATTTAAGGAGCTAACTGAATTTTCTGAGGAGTGTTGTATCGAGACAGATGATACCGCAATTGCAGCCAAGGTAGTGCTACTATGGGTGGAGGAATCCAGAGAAACCCCATTATCATTAGCAACAGCCTCAAGAAGATGTGGAACTGCCGAAGAGCTAGTGGAAACCAAGGAGCTAACAGTACCTGCTGAAGCAACTTTCAATGAAGCTATTGGCAAAGAAGTTGTGTAAGATTTAATATTTCCTGCAGTAGTAACAATGATTGCAACACCTTCAGTGATAGCGGTTCCCTGTGATGTGTTAATTGTAGTAGAAATATAAGAGACACTAGCATCGGCATTCTCCGATGGAATAGCATCGTCAGCCTGATTTACTGTCAAGTTATCAATGACTACAGAATTATTAGCGGAAGATGCTGCGGTGGAGTAGATGCCAATGACAAAAGAGTTGGTGCTATTGGTAGTTGACGAGGGTGCAACCTTGTTTACCACTGTTTCAGCAACAGCGAGTGTAGTTTGGGCAGGTGTTGTGGTAGAAGTAGATGAGGTTACTGCCTTGTTGACAACTGTTGGAGCAGCAGCAAGTGTGGTTTGGGTAGACGTTGTAGTAGCATTAGAAGTTGACGATGACACAGCCTTGTTGATAATTGTTTCGGCAGCAGCAAGTGTGGTTTGGGTAGATGTTGTGGAAATAGAATTCTGTAAAATACTGGCGCTGATAACAAAATGTGTTGGATCCCCTAATGATGAGGTGGCAGATATTGCAGAATTTGTTGAACTTGATATATGTGTAGATTCTGCCAGAGTCGAACTAAGCTTTGGGATGGTTTGCGATTGGATATCAATTTGTTTAAGAATACCATAAAGTTTATCATCGTATTCGTTTTTATCTACATAGTATTTGTTTCCCTCTATGCGTGCGTAAATATAATAACCATCTAAATCTACATCAGATCCAAGCAGCACAGTATAAACTTCTTTATTATCAAGGTAAAAAGTAGCTTTATTTTCGCTCTTTTTTACCCCATATTCATGAAAATCNTTATTCAAGTCAGATGGGAATTCGGTTGTGTAAGAAGTGGTGGATCCAGACCAAAAGTCGGTAACAGTTTCAGTACCTCTTGGAACTTCAACACCCACAGTTACTGTGCCATCAGCATTTGCTGGGCTAAAAGTGGTGTAAGTAGAAGTGAAAGTGCCAGTCCAAAGAGTGGTAGAAGTGACAACGGCTCTGGGAGTTAAGACCTCGACAGTCACAGTACCATTCTTACCATCTGATGGGTAAAGGATAGTAGTTGAAGTTTCAGCACCGGTCCAAGGGATAGTTGTGGTAGTAATAGCATCCGGAATTTCAATAACAACGGTGGCTGGAGTAGCTGGATCTTTTGGAATGATAGTTGTGCTGGTCTCAGTTGAAATACCAGTCCATGGAACATAACTAGTTTCAGTTGCTCTAGGAGTTAAGATCTCAACAGTGATAGTACCGCTGTCACCATTGTTTGGATAAATTGTAGTGCTAGAAGTTTCAACCCCGGTCCAAGGGATTGTGGTTGTAGTAATGGCATCTGGTACTTCAATGTATACGGTAGCATGTAAGTTGGCATCTGTAGGATTTGTAGTAGAATAAGTGGATTCGTATGCACCAGTCCAACCGTTGGTTGTAGTGTCAGTTGCTCTTGGTGTGTAAATAACCTCTGACCAAGTGCCAGCACCGTTAGGTGTAGCCAAGCTGCTTGATGTAGTTAAACCAGTCCAAGGAGTTGCAACCGTGGTTGTTGGATCCGGAAGATAGACAACATCCGTAGCACCATTTCCTTTACCAGATTGAATAACAGATGTGGTAGTGTATTGGCCAGTCCAACTAGTGGTTGATGTGTATATGTCAGTGTAAACAGTTGTTTCAGTGCATTTTGTATCATCAACAGAACCAGGAGAAAAAAATTGATTGGTAGATGAGTCGGTTATTACAATTCCTGATGGAGTAGTTATACTAAATTGCAAGTTTAACTGAGAATCACCGTTAATAAATATAATTTTGAGAGGATAATAGTAACCGGCTTTCAAATATTGCTCATAGGTTTGAATTGGATCTGCCTTTCCTCCCCATGGTTTGAAATTAATCATACGATAACTAGGATCAGCAACCACATCATGTTGTGTACAGCAAATAAAGGCACTTCCATCAGCAAAAAATAAAGTGGCTGAATCATCAATGTCTTCGAATTTCAAAGTGTACATACCATCTTCTTCAGCATAGAAATAACTAGTGATTTCAGCAACGAAATTAGTAATGTCAACGTCAAATCCATATAATGTACCTTCAACTATTTGGTTTTCAGGTAAATCATGTGCATTTGCATTAATATCAGTAACACCACTAACAGAACCAAGGTATTTATTTTGAAGATAACCGGCTTCTATAAACAGTAAATCATTGAATAGAACACTATTCATTAAAGGATAGTCGAAAAACCGTACATCAAAACCTTTAGTGGTTGGGGTTGTTCCAAGTATACAAGCGTCGGCTGTGCCATGTGCACCAAAATCTAAATCAGCTCTTATTAATGGTACAAGACCAGCTAAGGGTATCAAGTATTTCCAAAACATTTTGTTGAATTCACAGAAATATATATGGATATTTTGATTTTCTGTTCAAAATACTAATATGTAAAGATACTTGCAAATGAAGTTCAAGGAAATTGCTGGACTTATATATGGCATCTCTTAAAGATTATCATGACATTGTAGATTAACTTTTCTGTTTGATTGTGGTCAAAAAGTAATTCTCGAATTACCTATTGTTTCACAAAAACCTTGGTATTCACAATTTTTGAAAATACCAATTTTCTATTTTTCTCGAAAAGTTTTGTATGAATAATCTCCCAAAATGGAAAAATTCGAAGCATGGGAAAACTTTATTTCTTTTTGGAAAGTTTTTCTTCATAATCTAAATGCGTATTGAAAATGTAAGTATTAGTGAAAAGAAAAAGCCAAGAATTCTACAAACCCAAATTTTCTTTTGAGTTTAATGAAAACTATCCAATATTGGGTATTTGATTTCTGCATGAGAAAAACCGCAAGTAGTTTTTATACATATTTCCTCTCTTTGATTTAGAAACTTCAAGTATGCAATTTTTGCTCCGAAAAGTCTTTGTTTACAAATTTGCTGAATGATTTCGAAAACTCTAAAGACTTTTGTACTCAGTAAGTCTTTCATTAGTCTTTTGTAATATTATTTTAATTTACCAATAGATATTAGATATTGATGTTTCGTTTTTAAGTTTGTAAATTTGTTAAACAAAAAAACACTTGTCCTTGTACTGTTTGGATGAAAGTATTTTATGCATGTCTTTCCAATGCAATCAAATTTCGTTAAAGTTACCTGATTTGTATGTCGCCCCGCTTATCAGCACCCTTTTTTCAACAAACATCGGTGTTAAAATAAAACGTCTACATCCTCAACAAATATAACAATATTTTTTGGTGAGTGTGATATATAAAAAGTAATGCAGTGTTTCAAATTCAGAGTAATTTTAGAAAAACAGTACAGCATAATCAGTTTTTACTTGCTTCTTTTACAGATATCCATGCTGTCACCCAACAAGTACGGTTCTATTTGCATAAAGTTTTTGTAATATTTTGGAAAGTGCATTATTTAATTTAAAAGAAAAATATCAATCAATCATTTTTGTGTGACAAAAATTCGAATAAGAGGGGTTTAAACAAGAAATGAATATATAATATACAAAATTAAGTTTTGGAAAATAATTTGAGCGCGCATAAATCAAAGCTGAAAAGAAAGTACATTGCACAAAGTCTATTCTTATCGGTAATATTGAACTACTATGGCATATTAGAAACTAATTCAAAATAATAAAAAATAGAGTTATAGCCAGTAGTATGAAAGGTTCATGCATATAGCATGTGGGAATCCAGAGTTTTGTACTGTCCAATTATGCAGAAATAACAAATCGAGTACTTATTCAATATATGCAAAAAAAAAAGGAATACTATGTATAGTTCTTTTTCGTACTTATTTGGGATTTAACTCGAAAAATTAGAACTGCTAACATCTTATTAATGCTCATCGAAGCTGAAATCTGTACGAGGTGCATAAATACTAATGCGAATACAACTTTCATGATTATCTAACGCTTGTGGACGTTTCATATCAGCGTACCATCAAACTATTGACATACATGAAATCTGCACAGGATTGTGCAGCTTACTGATGAAAGACCAATTGTACTCCCCCATACAGGAATGAATAATACTATGCAGAAATGTTTCTACAAAATTTGGCTTGTGCAGATACATAATATTATTGTTGAAATATTCTTTTTTTTCTATTTCTTTGAGACAGTTTTTGCTCGATATTTTTTGGAAACACCACAACTCAAAAAATGTATTCAGATATTGTCTCTGTAGTGATTTTTATTATTTTTTTATTTGCGAAAAGTTGATTTGAGAAGTCGTTATTCTAAATTATGAAAAAGACAACACAGAATTGAACCTGTGTTTTATGTATGTAATCAATTCGCATAGACATTCAAGACCCACGCATCTAGACAAACTGTCGAGACAATCTTTCTTGCTTGTTAAGCAGAGCGATATCCTCGTTATCAGAATCACTATCTACGTTCACTGACATAGTTGATTCGAGAGAGATAATTAAGTTGTATATTAATTAGTTGATTGTTCTGTCTTCCTTCTATTTATATTAGATACTCTTTCCAATTCTTACTTATCATAATAAGTGATCTGTCGTAGTAAGTGATTCATCATATACGATTAATAGTTCTTCTATCATTAGTTTTACTATGATGGATCTCGTTGTAACACTGAGTCAGTAGGTGTTACTGGCTCAACATCTTCAGAATTGCCATTGGCATTAATAGACATTCTACGTATTTGAGAAAGAAATCAGGTCGTACATTAATTACGTCTCTCTATTTTATGATCTACCTATATTCTGTTCTATTCTAATTCTTCTTGGAATATTTTTTTATTTGTTCTCCAGATTCGAAGTCTACCTTCGTATTTGATCCAGGTACATTAGAAAATTACCCATTTACATCATTAACCATAATATATCGTAGTTTATTAATCATAGTGAAAGATAGTTTGTTGAGCCAGCACTTTCCTTAATTAGTCATAATCTGTAAACTCTTGATCATATTAATATCAAAGACATCCTTCAATAGAGAGCGTAAACCATGAATGGATGAATGACTGGGAAGACATATAATTACTAATAAGTAGAAATATATTGGAACTATACATCAAGGTCAATTCTCTATTGCATTATAATGGAAAAATAGACATAAATAGAAGAATATAAAGCAATTTAATATTCAATATACTGTTAATTATCTCTCTCAAATCAAAAAAATAGACGACAGTACATAAAAATGAGGATAATCATGACATTTTTAAAGCATATATTTAGAAATATTTATACATGACTCTTCAGTATATTATAAAACTACCCTAATATTATATTTCAATAACTACACTGAAAATTATCATAACTATCTATTTGCATAAATAATATAATAGTTGAGAACATAAGAAAATATTTGAAAGGAAGAAGCGAAAATAAAAATAAAATACTAAATAAAATATTTGGGAGAAGGTTGTGGAAAAGAATGTCAAAAAAAATTGAATGGTTAAAAAAAGAAATTGGGTTAGAGAAAGAGGGAAAGGAATTAGGTTAGAAAAAGGCGGATTTGGCAAGCGAAAAAGAACGCTTTTAAAATAGCCAAAAACTTGAATCTCAGAAAAGATAAATTAAAACAAAACTCAGAATAACACCCAAGAAATTACAGCTGATAGTTCCAACTGCTCCGTTGGAATAATCAACCTCAGCGATAGAAGTGTAATCTGGTGTGACAGAAGAGCTAGATTGAACTGAAACGGAATTAACTTCCGAAGAGGAAATAGAAAGGGTAGTAACGGAAGACAAAGAGGTAGTTGCAGAATATTTATTTTCTGAACTGCTAGATGATAACCCGGAGGAAACAGAGGATGAGGTTGATGGTTCAGAGGGAGAACCGTATGATGAAGTTGATAATGAGCTGGAGGAGCCAGATGGTGAACTAGAAGAACCAGAGGATGAACTAGATGATGAACTGGAAGAACTAGATGAAGAACTGGAAGAACCAGAGGATGGAGTTGATGACTCATAGTATGGAGTAGATGAGGATGAAATGACAGATGAAGACGAAACAGCAGATGAAGCAGTAGTAGCAATGGTAGCAGTGGTTTCTCCAGATAATGGACATGTAGTTGATGTGAGAGTTTCAGTCTCATGATCAGTAATAGTATAAACATGTTGTGGATCATTTTCGTATACAGTAACACCATCAGCTGGGTTGATTGGATACGCTGTGTAGTAAGCAGTATAATCACCTGGCCAGTAGTTGGTCACCGTAGTTGTAGTTTCTGGAACCAAATCAAATACTTCAACAGTTCCAGAAACCATTGGTGCAGTATAATATGAGGTAAAATCACCAGTCCAAGTTTCCGTTGTAGTAGTGAAGGCTGCTGGATCATATTCATGAACAATAACATTACCAGATGGCAACCATGGGAACTCGGTAGTGTAACTTGTGTATGTCTCAGACCATACTTCAGTGTAATACAAAGTTGGTTTAGGAACATCNACATCAGATCCAAGCAGCACAGTATAAACTTCTTTATTATCAAGGTAAAAAGTAGCTTTATTTTCGCTCTTTTTTACCCCATATTCATGAAAATCCGAAAATAGGTTGACTCCGACATCGATATTGTGAAATCCCATTGAACCTCCTAAATTAGCCCCTGTGGGAGAGTCCGAACGACTGCAAAAAGTTATATCGCCTGTATTTTTTGTCAATCCAAAACAAAATGGTACTCCTTCATAAGACTTTATTATTGCAGAGTATAGACCATCTCCAACAGTAAATGAGGATGAAACGACACTACCTCCATAATAGGAATCATGAAAATTTTCATAAAAATAAATTAAACCATTAGAAATATCTATATGGTCTCCTTTCCATGTATCAACAGAAAATCTGGTTAAATCTARACCATTTTCRAAGGTAATTCGAGAGTCTTTTGATGTTGCATCAGCAGCCAGTATTCTAGCTAATACAAATATCAGAAAAATAGATAGCAAAAAATTCATTGTTCAATTTAAAAACGAAAGGCGTCTAGAGTGCTTGTTATTTGAGAAGTAACAAATTATCGTTGAGATCAGCCGCTCCAAAATAAATCGATTGTTTCCCAATTCATATATATATGTATATGTATATATATATATATTTGATACAACCTTTTCGAATTTTTATAGTAAAACTATCTTGTGATCCAATATCTAAATTTCGAAGCTATTCTGCTTAATATTTATCCACATGAAACAAAATGTCTTTCGATTACATCTAATTAGTAGCATTTTTTGAGGAGAATTCCATCGATATTAGTAATATTAGAATTGCAGCTTGTATAGTGATACTTTGGCTAGAAATATCCACTGGATCTGAAACACTACTATATGGCACATGAAGAGATCACTAGGATGCTTTAGAGTAGGGTTCATGTTGAAATCGAATCGTATGCTTGGGATGATTTGAAACAGAGAGGTCAATCTGATACAGTTGTCTCAGCCAGCTAAATCAAGATATGCTCGATGCAGGTGATGAATAAAACGACATATATGTGCTTGCCTAACATTTTGATTTTTTTCTGATTGTTTCAGTCCGCAAGAGAATAAAACAAAGTTGAAAATATGCAAAAGACTCAAACGCATACAATACCGGCAACTAGAAGCTCCGTGCTATTACCATGCAGGGAATTTATCCTCATTTGGCAGAATCATAGTATGTAAAATAGACAAGAAGAGTACCAAATCCGGAAGTTGCGGAGCGCACAAGTAATTACAAATAATTCTGACTTGCATTATGCAATACACTTTGACGCAAGATTAATGCAGCAAATCCAAAATAATACTAGTATATATTAGTTAAATTAGTGCCGACATCCGCGGATCGTGATTTTCTTAACACACAAACAAAACAACCATAAAGTTTGTTAATGCAAAAAACTAAGATGTTACCTGCGTAAACCACAGTGGTTCTCTCAACATGTARAATTCATACTGAAAACAGTCGACTATCTATCTATATTTTGCATTGTAGTTTGGTCTTGAAAATCATACACTTATCAAGTTTGAATGTAGCTAGCAACAATACCAATCATAGCAAACCAAGATAGAAAGATAATTTAAACAAAAAGGATTAGACTGTTAGCATAAGAGAAAGACATTGTGTGTATACGGCATCTTGTTGAGTCACAATCTCGTGTTCACATAACAGAGAGATATACTTGTTATCTTAATCACTAGCTACGTTAACAGATATGGTTGATTCGAGAKAGATAATTAAGTTGTATATTGACTAAGTTAGTAGTCTATATATTCCATTTGTTCTATCGTACCATTCACTTATATTTTTCATATCAGACTTTATTCTTATATATATGAAATCTTCGCCATCCTAAGTAAGTCTAAGGTCACTGTCAACCCACATCAGCGCTGAATAATTGCTGGATGGTGGCTAGTTACACATTCTGGTGAGTTTTKTTGTAGTATTGAGACATTATATATAACTGGCTCAAAAAACATTGAGTGCTTTTTAGTTTATTCTTGCAGCGACCTTACCTATTCTTGACATGGCTCTTTATCTTCACACAGCAAATAGTGTTAAATAAACAACGATAAATCAGCTATGATACATTACATTGTGGAGAAGATAGAAGCATTTTTAGAAAGAATTAATAGTAATGGTATRTAAAATAWTCATAAATATTATTYAAATATTAGATAGGAAGAATTCAAAAATTAATCAAAAATAGTATGACACTATATAAAAAGAAGAAGAAGAATTGGTTAAAAAAGTGAATAATCAAAGTAACTGTAAGAACAGTAGAGAAATTAGAAAACAGAAATAATAGCTAAAAAGGAAACAATAGGAATGATTTGAAATGATAACAACTTATTACCAGAGTTTTCATATTGAATTCCAAAGGAAGGTGTACTAGATGCTTCACTTGATGACAAATTAGAATCGTTAGGTGAAGCTGATGAAGAACTAGACTCGTCAGAAGAGTCAGAGTCATTAGATGATCCAGAGCCGTTAGAAGAGCCAGAATTATTGGATGATGTGGATGAACCAGAATTGTTGGATGGAGTTGAAGAACCAGAACCATTCGAAGAACCTGAATTGTTAGAAGAACCGGAACCATTAGATGGAGTTGAAGAACCAGAACCATTCGAAGAGCCTGAATTATTAGAAGAACCGGAACCATTAGATGGAGTTGAAGAACCAGAACCATTCGAAGAGCCTGAATTATTAGAAGAACCGGAACCATTAGATGGAGTTGAAGAACCAGAACCATTCGAAGAACCTGAATTGTTAGAAGAACCGGAACCATTAGATGGAGTTGAAGAGCCTGAATTGTTAGAAGAACCAGAACCGTTGGATGGAGTTGGAGAACCCAAATTAGTGGACTGTGTAGAAGTTGATTTATTTTCAGAATTCGGAGACTTGCAGGATTTACAAGTTTCTGAGAGGACTGTAGTACTTGGAACTAAAACAATTGGGGTTGAAGAAGCGCCTTCGTATGGACAGTAATATGTGGTGGAGGTAACGGTACCAGTCCATGTTTGAGTAACAACTTGTTGTGGAATTTCAACACCTACAGTTACAGTTCCATTGATATTTTCAGGATAGTAGGTTGTGTAAACAGAACTAAAGCTGCCTGTCCAATAAGTTGTAGAGGTGACAGTTGGTTCTGGTGTAAGAACTTCTACTGTTACAGTACCGTTATAGCCTTCCAATGGGTAAATAATAGTAGTAGAAGTTTCAGAACCAGTCCATGGAATAGTAGTGGTGGCAATAGCATCTGGAATGTCAATAACAACTGTAGCTGGGACAGTTAAATGTTCTGGAATAATAGTTGTACTAGTGAAGGTGCTAGCACCGGTCCATGGAACATAACTAGTCTCGGTTGCTCTTGGAGTTAATATCTCAACAGTCACAGTACCGGTTACTCCGTCTTTTGGATAGATTGTAGTACTAGAAGTTTCAGAGCCAGTCCATGGAATAGTAGTTGTAGTGACATCATCTGGTGTTTCAATGATAACTGTAGCTGGGACCGATGGATCATCTGGGATAATTGTTGTACTGGTTTCAGTAGTAGTACCTGTCCATGGGACATAACTAGTAGTAGTAGTTTTTGGAAGATAAACAGTTTCAGTCCAAGTACCAGCACCATCTGGAGTAACAAAAGTAGATGATGTGGTTTCACCATTATAGTAAGAAGTGACTGTAGTGGTTGGATCTGGAAGTATATCGATGACAGTAACGCCTTCAGTTCCAGTTGGGTAATAAGTAGAAGTAGTTTCGGAGGATCCTGTCCAGCTGCTGGTCTTAGTAATAACTTCTTTACTAACACTCTTTACACCACAAGATTCAGGAGACGTRTCAACAGARGCAGGAGAAAACAAGTAGCCAGATGAGCCATCTGAGACATCYTTACCTTCAGGYGTGATAATAGAAAAWGTGATACTGTAWCTTCCAACTGAGTTACTAAAAACAAGTCTCAAYGGATAATAATAGCCTTCCTCCAAGTACTGATAATAATATAAATCTGGATCAGTCACACCATGCCATTGTAAATATGTCAACACATTGTAGTTTAAAGTTCCGTCTGGAGTTACATTCTCAGTGCAACATTTAAATGCAGATTCAGAAGCAAAAAACAAAGCAGCAGAATCATCAACATTGTGAAACTTAAGTTCATAATACCCTGTTGTTTTAGCATAAAAATAACTTGTAAATTCAGCAGTAAAGTTGGTCATTTGGGTCTGAATACCATAYACAACACCGTTTTGAACCTCTTCRGGCTCATTACTGGAACCGCTTGCCGTRATGTAAGAAAAACCATTAGTTTGACCTATCAATGATTTGGTTTTGTAGCCTCTGTCAATATATTCATCAGAATAGAAGTCAGTTTCATCATCATAGTTRTATTCGTAAAGCTTCAAATCGTATCCAGTCACACCGGGTATATTTTGAATATTACAAGCCTGAGCAGAGGAAGTAGCACCATAGTTATAGCCWGCAATGGCACTAGAGGCAAAAAATGCAACTGTGAGAGCAAAATGATTAATTAAGAACATAATATTACAGCAGCTTGTTTTTTGTCAATTACTATAACTGTAGAAACATCTTTAAAAACCAAATTTTGATGAATATTTTATCAAGTATTTATAGATTGAAAAAAAAACAATATTCGAGAATTTATTTCAAAATACTAAACTAATACAGAAAACTTTATGAATTACCAGAAGTGTTACAAGTAGTTAGAAAAATACTGGATTTTTACTCTTTTGGATTTCCCAAAAAAGAAGAGCTATATTCAAAAGGATAAATTTATAACTCTTTTGGGATTCTCCAAAAAAGAGCACCTTTTTTTCGATTTTGGATTCCCCAATAAAGAAGTACTATATTCAAAAAGGTAAATTTATTATTCTTTTGGGATTCTACAATAAAAAAGAATTTGTTTTGGATTTTGGATTTCCCAACAAAGAATTAATATTATCAAAAACGTTAATTCCTTTCTCTTTTGGGATTTTCTAATAGGCAATGATATTTCACAATATAAAAATATATTTCGTTCTAGAGGTTTTATTTAACGTGTGCATTTGTCAGTTCGCAAAAACCAATTGTATACAAAGTTAAATGATTATTATTAGCATATGATTTCACTGAGCATGAGTTAAAACAAACTGAACAATGATTAGATGTGGTACTTGGTTCCTATTTTTACTGACTAAATTGTCAAAATAATTATTTAAGTTTGAATTTTCTTTCAAAAAATATTGCCTATGACTTGTGCATATGTGCAAGTACGTTACCAAGTAATTTTTACATGTTTTGCATATTATCCCTAGTACAGCAGAAACAACAACTCTAGATATAAATTTGAAATATGTTCAAAAAAGTAATTCTAGAAATCATGTATAAAGTTTAGCCACTAAAAGGTTCATTCTTTATTAACTCCCTCCCCCAATTTCAAGATATATTAAGGGAATATTGCAGATGGGGAGTGTATTTGCTCATTGGTCAATACTGTCAGTTTTTTTTGATTTTCATTTTCGCTGTATTTCTAACTCCAAATTTTTAGAAGTAAATAATTTTTCTAAAGTAATTATAGTGATTCTAATATGTATACATTATCAGGAGTTCTATAAGGCTCACTATATTTGATTTCTTTTAAGAAGGGGCATTGGAAAACAAAATTTTCTGGAAGTGGAAAGTTTTCAAAAGAAACCTCAAAATTACCTTCTTTGGAAAACAAAATCTTCTGGAAGCGAGGAATTTCTAGACATAACTTTAAAATTTCTTTCGGGACTGATGGTGTTTATTTTGTTTGTAATTATCCGCAAATAGTGCTTTACGTGCACTTTTTTTTTCTAGGTTCGGGGAAAATATTTTCTAGAAACAGTGGTTTTATAAATACCGCACCAATCAGGACCCCATCGGAGTTATCAATTTATTCTACTAAATACACACTATACCCGAAGACTCATAAATAATATTCGAAATCTGTTATCACAAAAACAGCTTCTTCGTCGTTATTCGCTGGATAAGATCAAATTGTGGAAACACTCCAAAGACAGTTGATATATGTAATATATGTGATATCTTTTATTTCTTAGTCATTACAGATGCTTCGGGGGCTTTATTCCCTCATATAGCATTATATGGACTTATCTCATGCTAATCCATCCGGGTCTATTATATTCTATGTTAATCTCAATTTAGTCTATAAAAAAAAGATTTTTGCTATCACTGGCAACGCCACAAGGTAATACTGGTTCAATAAATAATGCCAAACCTATCTGTAAAAGCCGATACTACTGTATGTAATAGGCAACTATTACATAGTAAAATCTGACTCATAATGCCAAATAACTCTTATGACAAATATGGTATAACGTATCATGAAATGTGGGAAAATAACTGTGAACGAAGAAGTATTCCCAGAAGAAACAATACAGCAGGAATATAATAAATATAATATGTAGAAAGAAGAATGAAAACAAACAAATAATATATAGTTCATTATCTCTCGCAATGACGAATGGCTATTAATTTTAAAAGTGATTCTGATGATAGGCTTGTATTCGCAGGGATAGCCGTTGAAATATACATGTTTAATGCTATCATGATGGAGTATATGTTAATATTTTGATGAAAATGATACAGTTTCAATATATATGTATGCAATTAATAGGTATAATTAAAACCCGGCGATTTATCACCCAAAAAATCTGCTCAGCTTCAGTAAGAAGTGAAAATTTCGACTTATAGCTTGCAGTTCTCTTCTTTCGATTGCATTGATAAATCACTAAAACGTATATGAAGACAAATACTAAAATAATAATCAAAATTATCAAACCTATGAGCATAGTTTTATTGATACCATTGTAGCTTGAATCATCAGAGTAAATGATCCATACACCATATAAACCACCTACATCAAAAAAAGCAATCATCAAAGATGCGAGAATGCTTCTTCTTAAATGACTAGATAAACTATAAAAACACCAACCTAAAAATAGTGGAAACATTGAATAAGCACCTATTGTAATGCCGAAAGTACCAGAGTACAGAGCACCTACTTGAACGGAGCCATCTGGATATCTTATTATAAAAAATTTAATTATACCCAAAATTGAATAGAAACTCGTTACAAAAAATCTATTTTTAAGTGCATCACAGAGAACGCCTGCTAAATATGTCAATGTTGCTCGCAAATTGCTCNTAAAACAAATCAAAACTTGTGAAAAATTAGGTGTTTCTTTATTTCTATAACTTTTCTATTAATAGAAAGGAATATTAACTTGTTTTCTTGTGCAGAAATCGCACTATTTGAGACTAAATTATCTGCAGGTCCCCTGCAGTAAATTCTATTTTTTATTTTTCTGTTTCTGTTGAAAATGTTTGTCTGCTGTACATTACAGTCCTCATAAAATAGTGAATATTAAGAACTCAAGATTGGTCTAGCAATTGTTTCATACGTATTTTCAAAAGGTATTCAAAATATAACATTCTTAAGACAATTTCATAAAATGAATATTAAAATATATATAAAGAGAACAAATCTTGCAGATTATTGAATTTCAAAAGTTTTTTTTCAAGTGTTATTATAATATAACAATAGTAAATCAATAACAATAACTATCTCAATCATAAAATACATTATACATTCAGAATGCAATTCGCCCACATCCTTTTCTTATCACTTTATTCTTTGCAAGCTGCAGGTTCCTATATAAATGTTGATGTTCAACATGAAATTGCAAAGCGTGCTCCTCACAAAGGAAAAAGTCATTCTGGAGGTTCGGGGCATAAAGAAGATCCTAATTCAAGTGGTTCAGCAAACACAGAATCATCTGGCAATGGTGGAAGCAGTCAAGGTAGTAGCGGAAATGAAGGTTCAACTAAAAAGACTACTTCAGCCACCACACCAACAACTAGTTTAACATCTCACCCTACTTCTAGTACAGCTCATCCTACTTCTACTTCAATTCATTCTAGTTCTACTACAACACATGCTAGTTCTACATCAACACACGATAGTCAATTCACATCTGCCGCATCAACCGCTCAACCTACCTTCAAAAACAAAAAAGATAAAGCAAACTACCTAAAAAAGTTCGGTAGTACCGTAAAAGATTTGGCTATAGATAGTATTGGTGGTATTATTGTTGGCGCCGCTGTTAATGAAATTACTGGAGGAAGTTCTGAGTCTAGTTCTGAGTCTGGTTCTGACGCAGAGTCTGAAAAGGAAGAACAATCAATGATAACAGTTCAATTTATCACCTCTGGCACTGATGGTTCTGCTGAAACCACTACAGTAACTGCACCACCTTCAGCCTTCTCAACTGCTACTGACGGTCAAGTATTTATAAAGACCGACCAAGTAAGTGTTGTTAGTGCCGCAGAGAGCAGTTTGCTCAACAATTGAGTTGATTATATGTGCTGGTTTAAAACCACAATTATTTTATTTCATGAACAAAAGTTCTTTTTTTATACTCTTTTTTTATACCATCATTTTCTTAGATAATTTCCACCATTTTTAGATATATTTTAACTTAGAATACACAAATTATAAATTGATTAAAAGCCAGTAAATCAACAATCGAAACTAGAAAATTTTGGAACTTAGTCTCAAAACAACATCAACTATATATGCTTAATAAGTCGGAGTTATAAACAACAATGCGAGTACAAATAAATTTAGACCTTAAGGCTTTAAGAAAGATATATTCTCTTAGTATTATATTTTTTAGTCTTTTTTCAAATCCCTTCTTTGTGATAATCAATGTTTAATATTATACCCCTATCAGCAATATTATCAAAAAATATTATGAATCTCTTACCATTACTCAGTTGCGCGTCTTTTTTTTGGGTGCATGTGTCTTTCGTTGCATAATCTCACAGAAAACTCAATAAGTGTTTTTTTTCGTGTGCGTTGTCTCGATTTATTAATAGCTTGGACCCTCAATACAAAACAGATCAAACAAGCTAGCGTAATGTCAAACAATCTAGTGATGCATGATTTTTCTGATACTATCTATTTGTTGTCTAATTATAACAATGTTTAAAGATAATCCCTGCATTAAATTTTTTGAAGCTCAAAGATGAAATGCAAATTTAAGTTTTTTTTTCTTATTTGTTTTAACCTTTACTAGGTACTTTTACTTTTCAGTAGTAGCATTCGTTTCATTGATGTGCACTTTAATATTTGGCTAACAATAGATATTTGTTATAAATTGAAATGAATTTCGCTATCTTGTTTAAATCGATAGAAGGTTGATGAAAATTTTGCATCGAGGATCAGCAGACAATCAACAATAATCATTCCACATTGTATTATGAAATTTATATATTTATTCTTAACTCTTTATGCTTTCAAAGCAGCTTACGCTTTTAATCATGTTCAAGGAGACCTGAAAGAATTGCGATCTCTATCAGAACTATTTCATTATGATATTGGCGGAAGCCCTGAAAAGCTTATAACTGCAGTGATTACTCATAGAGATCAATACATTGCTACGGAAACCTTACAAGTGGTTTATTTTCATGAGGAAACTACGTTCACGGGAGGTGTTTGGATACTTGATAAAGCAAATACTCATTTTCGCCCAACGAAAACTATGACTGAAACTATAGAGACTGAAATTACAGCACCAGCTTCTGATTTCTACTTGAAAAATGGTGATTACTATTTAATCGAAGAAAAGCTATCTGAAATTGCAAGCTACGCCTATATAACTGCATCGCCTCTATAATCCTCATACTTTTTTGAAGTTTTCAGCTTTTATTCATATCCAACGAACCAATTAAATTTTTCAATAGGATATTCATCTTTAGGTTTTGAAACAACCTGTTTTATCAATTTTTGCGCGACAGAAGCAAAAATTTTCTTCGCTAAAATATATTTATGAGTGATAATAGAAGTAGATCTTCTAAATCAATTGAGTCAGGATATTTTGGCAGCCCTATATAGATTTCTTTTAATTATATTACTAATTGTCCAAATTACACTATTTTTCCGTGGTTACAGGGTTTTTGTACACTATAAGAATTTCCATCAATGTAAATATTTGTTTTTTAGTTTAGAAAAGATAATATTCATGTATGAATTTATATCGAGCCATAATCTCGCGTTCACTTAACAGAGAGATATGCTCGTTATCTGAATTACTTGTTACGTTAACAGACATAGTTGATTTGAGAGAGATAATTGAGTTATATATTCGATCGATGATCATTCTATTTTATTTTATATATTCGTCCTCTACATTCAGTTCGTTGGGGTGTTTGACCTTTTATATACTAATTCCTCTTGAGCTGTAATTCAGCATTATCAGTTGATATTCCATTAGTAATAAGGAGTTAACATTGTTGATTGTATTGATGATGTTTCTGGTCAGTCTGTTCACACCGAGCTATGATTATTAATAATTCGGAATTGTATTAATAATACAACATTATCAATAATCAGGTCTCTTTATTTAGTACTGGGTTAGATTCAGTAGCTTACCAATATTGAGTCAGTAGCACTTAATATAACTGGCTCAACTTCTTAATATATCGGGCCAATAACTAAAGTAATTCTACATAAATTTTGAAAGAACTATCTAAAAATAACCAATTACACTTAAAGAATATAGAAAATTTTCATTTTAAGAATGACAATTTTGGTAAAGTTACCAGAAGAATTATAGAAGCTGAAGAATAAAATGAGGAGTAAATAAATTTTAGAAATAGACGAAGGAAATAAAATAGAAATAACATATGGGGTATTTTAAAGTTGGTAATAGAAGGTAAACGTGAAGTTAAAGTTCTCAGATCGAGAAAACTTAACTAATAAATAATATAAACGATGAGAGAACTCAAAATGACACTGAAGAAATTGAATTTGATATTTTGAGCTGCCCCATTAGAATAATCAATTTCGGCAACAGGATTAGGAACTGATGAGCCAGAAGATGGAGTAGATGAACCAGAAGATGGAGTAGATGATTCAGAGAATGGAGTTGATGAAGAGACAGAAGATCCAGCAGATGGAGTTGAGGAAGAGCCAGAAGATCCAGCAGATGAACTTGAACCGCCAGGTCCTGATGAACCAGAGTTTTGAGACCCATTAGATGAACTTGAAGAGACAGATCCTGAAGATCCATTAGATGGAGTTGATACGCTAGGATAACTCGAACCAGAAGAGCTATCAGATGTAGCTGAACCAGAAGAACCACCAGTTGGAGCTGAACCAGAAGAACCACCAGTTGGAGCTGGTGAGCCGGATCCTAATGATTTACAAGAATCACAGGTTTCTGTAACCACCGTGGTGCTTGGAACCAAGACAACTGGAGTAGAGGCCGCACCGCTATATGGACAGTAATAAGTGGTAGAAGTGACAACACCGGTCCAAGTTTCAGTAATAACTTGCTGTGGAATATCAACAAAGATAGTGGTAGTACCGTTACTATAACCTGGAGTAGCAGTGGAGTAGGATGTAAAGTCCCCAGTCCAGTAAGTGGTGACATAAACAATGTCTCCAGAGACAACTGATTGTGGAACATATTCATGAATAATAACTTCGTTATTCAAGTCAGATGGGAATTCGGTTGTGTAAGAAGTGGTGGATCCAGACCAAAAGTCGGTAACAGTTTCAGTACCTCTTGGAACTTCAACACCCACAGTTACTGTGCCATCAGCATTTGCTGGGCTAAAAGTGGTGTAAGTAGAAGTGAAAGTGCCAGTCCAAAGAGTGGTAGAAGTGACAACGGCTCTGGGAGTTAAGACCTCGACAGTCACAGTACCATTCTTACCATCTGATGGGTAAAGGATAGTAGTTGAAGTTTCAGCACCGGTCCAAGGGATAGTTGTGGTAGTAATAGCATCCGGAATTTCAATAACAACGGTGGCTGGAGTAGCTGGATCTTTTGGAATGATAGTTGTGCTGGTCTCAGTTGAAATACCAGTCCATGGAACATAACTAGTTTCAGTTGCTCTAGGAGTTAAGATCTCAACAGTGATAGTACCGCTGTCACCATTGTTTGGATAAATTGTAGTGCTAGAAGTTTCAACCCCGGTCCAAGGGATTGTGGTTGTAGTAATGGCATCTGGTACTTCAATGTATACGGTAGCATGTAAGTTGGCATCTGTAGGATTTGTAGTAGAATAAGTGGATTCGTATGCACCAGTCCAACCGTTGGTTGTAGTGTCAGTTGCTCTTGGTGTGTAAATAACCTCTGACCAAGTGCCAGCACCGTTAGGTGTAGCCAAGCTGCTTGATGTAGTTAAACCAGTCCAAGGAGTTGCAACCGTGGTTGTTGGATCCGGAAGATAGACAACATCCGTAGCACCATTTCCTTTACCAGATTGAATAACAGATGTGGTAGTGTATTGGCCAGTCCAACTAGTGGTTGATGTGTATATGTCAGTGTAAACAGTTGTTTCAGTGCATTTTGTATCATCAACAGAACCAGGAGAAAAAAATTGATTGGTAGATGAGTCGGTTATTACAATTCCTGATGGAGTAGTTATACTAAATTGCAAGTTTAACTGAGAATCACCGTTAATAAATATAATTTTGAGAGGATAATAGTAACCGGCTTTCAAATATTGCTCATAGGTTTGAATTGGATCTGCCTTTCCTCCCCATGGTTTGAAATTAATCATACGATAACTAGGATCAGCAACCACATCATGTTGTGTACAGCAAATAAAGGCACTTCCATCAGCAAAAAATAAAGTGGCTGAATCATCAATGTCTTCGAATTTCAAAGTGTACATACCATCTTCTTCAGCATAGAAATAACTAGTGATTTCAGCAACGAAATTAGTAATGTCAACGTCAAATCCATATAATGTACCTTCAACTATTTGGTTTTCAGGTAAATCATGTGCATTTGCATTAATATCAGTAACACCACTAACAGAACCAAGGTATTTATTTTGAAGATAACCGGCTTCTATAAACAGTAAATCATTGAATAGAACACTATTCATTAAAGGATAGTCGAAAAACCGTACATCAAAACCTTTAGTGGTTGGGGTTGTTCCNCAGGCGGTACACAAAATTTGTCGAGCCAGATGAGTCTAGTAATATATGTTACTAGGATTATCACTATTAATAGTTTGAGTTGAAAAAATTGATGTCTTTTATTTTCTTTCTTTCTATCTATCTCTCTGTTTTACTTTTTGTCTCAATGTGTTCTCACGACACTGGACAAAGTATTATTTAGGCCATCCAATGACCATTCGCGAAAATGAAATAGATCAATGTTCAGTAAATACGGAAATATGCTGTGCCACTGAGTTTTTCTTATCACGGATATTTTTTCATTATTGACTTCTCCTTACTTTGTTACTGTTGAGTCAGTGTTGGCTTGTTTTCAGGATAGCTATTTATATAATAGATATTTTTTATATTTGAGTGAGAACCAATTGTATATTAACATCCTTTTTCCATTATATAATCTATCTATTCTATGCTGCTCTAGTAGTTCTTCTGGAGATACTTCAGTATTTTGTGGATTTCTCGCTTATCATTAGTCATTAGGAGTTAAAGCCTGTTATTGTGTGTTGCATGTTCATTTAAGGGATAATATTGACTTGACAAAAAAAGTATAAAAATCAGAAGAACAGGAGTTCGATGTAGGCTTGATATGTGTAAGAAATTGTTGAGCCAGTATTTTTTAGTGGATCCCTTGGCCAGAGTAATATCATGATGATATCAGAGATATTCTTTCCATAAAAGTAAAGGTGAACCTTGCAGAAATGAATGACTTGAAAGCAATATAATTACTAAAAGAAGAAGAACTGTATTAGGAGTCCAATTCCCTCTTGTATCCTAATAAATGGATAAATAAGTTGTTGAAATACAATTGAGTATCTTTCTCAAATCAATGATGGCTAGACCTGTTGCCTCAATAATGTAATATATTTGATACTCTCTCTCAAAATAGAGAATCTCTATTTAAGTTAGTTGCGATGCTTGTCATGAGGATCATGAGAACCCAGCTAACAGGCACATATTCTTATTCTTTTGATTATATACGCACCTTTCTTACTTCAGAAGTATCATGATTAAAATAAAAATCTCGGAAGCAACATAACATATGCAAAAATAAGAACAAAGCATGATACTTAAAAACAACTATGAAAAAGCAAGGATTGTAACCGAAAAAAAAAGGAATTTGAAACTTTGTCTCAAAATAAAGCACACCAACAATGTTTTATAAGCTCGATCACACGCAATAAGCATGCATGGCCCTGCATTAAATAAGGTAAAAATTTATCGAAACTACGATTTGTTAGTTCATATAAGTTAGTACTTAGGTTTGGTTTTCCATCTTTATACTAGCGTGCATGCATATTAGTATTACTTGTATTCAACTTACAATTATCAGTTCAAGATTAACAAAAAAAAGGTTTATCTGTGACTATCGAGATTCATAAGCTTCAAATAGATCAATAAAGAATCCCAAAAAGAATAAAATGAACCTATAAAGGGTAATAGATGAAACTGGTTATAAAGACATACATGAATCTGCAGAAAGTTGCACTGAAAAAAAATAGGGGAAATTCAATGTTCTTTTTAGAGTGATATATACCCTGTGCGAAAGAATTGTTTCAATATACTAATCAATACATTTTTGCAACTGCGTTATTTAAAAGAGCAAAACTTGACTAAATTGAACTCTTGAATTTGAAACATAATTGGAACATAATTGAAGCCTATTTGGAACATAATATTACAAAGTAATATTGTATTTGTCAGATATCCTACGGTTATTTCTACAATAAATGACTGTCTTTCATTTTGTAGCAGGTGTGAACACATGAAACAAGTCAATCAGATAGAACATTTACCAAAGTAATATAAAAAGTCATAAATATCCTTGTTGGATAGGTATTCTTTCTTGAAACATATATTCGGAATGTTCAAAGAAACGACAATAAAATCTCAATCTCAAACCTTTCATTAGTAAATATGTTGTCTTTACTTCTTAGTTTATCTTTTTTTGCTCAATTAATTTCTGCTTCAGTTAACATTGTCAATGTTAACAGCTTGAAGGTATATGATGCTTACTCCTGTGAGCTACCTAATACTCCTACACAAAAAGGTTTCGACGTTGACTTTTATACTTACAGCTCTGGTGACAACAAGGATTTTATTCTGTCAACGTATGTCGCTTATGAATACACGCAAAGCAAGCACTTTGGCTCTACAACAGGCCTCACTGATCCGCTGGACAATTTGAGTGAATTTTTGAAAACAGATTACATTGCGGTGGAAGGTGTGTACGCACAAAAGGATCTTACTATCACCAACTTTACTGCACAATTCACTGGCTATTTCTATGCTGACACTACAGGCTACTATGATTTTGCRTTAAATAATATTGATGATGCGGTTATGCTTTTCATGGGAACAGAAGCTGCATTTGAGTGTTGTTCTGGAACTATCGACAAATCAAAAGCCGAGGCATCAAATGCTTACCAAGTATATGCGTACTTACAATGGCAYRTCGATGGGACACCTTCCTCTTCATACACTCAATTCTTAGAAGCAGGAAAATATTATCCCATCAGAATAGTGTACATTAATGTTGAGGGTTCTTTGGCTTTTAATTTGGCTGTAACTCTTCCAAATGGTAATAAAGTCACTGATTTTGGAAACYACATCTACTCAGCAAAGGAATATAGTGGAAAAGGAACATGCAAAGGTGATTTAATCAGCAGTTCAATTGAGCATCATACAACTACAGAATACATTCATTGGACATCATCTGTTTCTTCTGCAACCACTGAAACAAACACTGCATCTTGGGGTACAAATACAGTTATTGATTAYATTCCAGATTACACAACCACAAGCACCGATGTTTGGACAGGACTTTCAACTTCCAAAACAACCAAGTACCCATCTAACAATAATCAAGATGAYACAGTAACTGTTGAAGTTTTTACACCAAGAGCAACCGATACTTCTACAATCTCATGGTCAGGTACTTACACATCAACTTTYACTACAATTGTGCCAACYAACGCACACACACACGCAACAGTTGAGGTTGAAATCCCAAGCACTACTTCGAAAACAACTATGGCTGCAGCTTATACGTCTTCCTTGGGTGAGCCAGTTGTTAAATTGATATCAATTAACTCCACAACCAGTTCTTCTTCAATTAGCTCAACCACCAGTTCTTCTTCAATTAGCTCAACCACCAGTTCTTCTTCAATTAGCTCCACCACCAGTTCTTCAATTAGCTCAACCACCAGTTCCTCTTCAATCAGTTCTACCACTAGTTCTTCTATTGTTATATCCACCAAAAATTCTACATCTGCATCATCTACTGTTTTTGAAAACAAACAAATTGTTTCTACAACTAGTGATGCTTCATCTTCCGTATCAACTACATCTTCAGCTACTCTGACTSCYTCCGCTAGTTCATCTTCTGAAGAACATTCTAATGGCACAGTACARACCGCTATCCTATTCAACAACTCCACWTCAGCTGGTATAAATTYAACTGTTTCYGCAACCCAARCTACCTTTGATAGTTCWACAGCAACTGCTGATACAAATATTATTAGTACAAATGATGTCAGTGTTACTGCAGAGGAAGATTATGTAGTTTCCTYCACAGGTTCWGCTGCAATGACTRCTTCTTCTGAAGTGTCTTCATCAACATCAAAATCAGGTATGTCTACCTTGGCTACACAAATTAAAGATGATATAATCGCTTCTGCCTCTAATACTTTTGAATCGCAAAATTCCAGTCCTTTACCWTCCCAAACTTYAGCTGCAACYGTATCTACTTCTTTTGGGAATAATGATATCTCCYCTATTCAATTTAGTAATTCTGGTATCAAATTTCAAATTGAAATCCCATTTTTAGCAATTATTTTCATTTCTATTTTCCTTCATATTTAAAACTTTTTGAGATTATTTCAATTCTTCACTTTTGTTTATTTATTTATAGACTATTCTTTACTTTCTGAAGTATTTTCAATTCACATTACAGTTTAACTGTGTTATTCTCTAAATAATTTTCAACTAAGCCCTTAACAGATATTACAGTCAGTATTGTAAGAGATATTTATCATCGAAAATTTTCATTTAGGTTCTTGTTTGAAAGTTTTTATTGTCGAATCAGAATTTCTATCAGACTTTGCAGAGACCGTGGTTCGTTATCAGATTCACTAATTACAAAATASTCATTCATAATATGAGAGAAATAATGAATATATATACTGTTTGTCCTCTTTCTGTATTTTCTATTTGTTCTGTTTCTTGGTATATTGTTTCTTTGAAAATACTTCTTTATTTATAGCTGATTTCCTGAATGGTATTATTCATAATACGTCACTGGCTATTCAAAGTAACGAGTAACGATAATGCACATAATGAAAAGATAGACCTAAGGGTCAAACCAGAATAAATTGACTCGACAATTATGATTATTATTTTCTTTCAATGATATTATTTTTTCTATAGGTGTTGATTTGTTGACCTCCTGTAATTATGAATATTAATTCCCTCTATACTAACGGCTTTCAGATCCCCATGTTTCTGATTTATTAGAGTTTATCAAAAACCCCTAGATTTCCTAAGCAGAGACGTTCATTTTTACTTGTTTGTAATTTATATATAATAAATAACCTGGTTGATATATATTTATAGATGGCCCAACATATTTATCAAACAATGATTCCTCAACTTATTTACTGAGTGCAGTTAATATCATATTACTCATAAAAACGAGCATGCTATAGTACACGCTGTTTTTCCTGTTAATATTTATAGTTATGTCGATCATAATGGTTTCAAATATCTATATCATTTTTCCCATGCTAGCGTTGTTTTTGGAAATATCTCTAATATCTCTAATATTTCTTTTTTAATTTTTTTTACCATTATCCAGTTGTAACAAATAACAGCTTTTTTTGCGCGGGCATGCCGGACTCTAACAAATTCACAACTCACAAAAAACATGTTTTTTTGCATGTCTTCGAATCTATAAATAATTAAGATTCATATTGCAAAATATGTAAACAAACTAACTGAAAATCAATTAGGACAAATACTATTAAAGTTCAAAAAGTATAGATTAATAACTGCCTACGCTTAATATTCATTGCAAGGCTAGATCATCCGTTGAGGAATCAGCAGAACCATGCCAAGGTGGCATATATATGAACTCCAAATCTCTTAGTTGTTACATCTGTAAAGCCGAGATATCTTGAAGGTCAATCGATACCTCTCAAAATCATCATAAGTTGAATTGGTTTTTATGCTGTAGCCTGCAATATTGTATTTTTATCGATAACTATCAAATAAAACAAATCAAAACTTGTGAAAAATTAGGTGTTTCTTTATTTCTATAACTTTTCTATTAATAGAAAGGAATATTAACTTGTTTTCTTGTGCAGAAATCGCACTATTTGAGACTAAATTATCTGCAGGTCCCCTGCAGWAAATTCTATTTTTTATTTTTCTGTTTCTGTTGAAAATGTTTGTCTGCTGTACATTACAGTCCTCATAAAATAGTGAATATTAAGAACTCAAGATTGGTCTAGCAATTGTTTCATACGTATTTTCAAAAGGTATTCAAAATATAACATTCTTAAGACAATTTCATAAAATGAATATTAAAATATATATAAAGAGAACAAATCTTGCAGATTATTGAATTTCAAAAGTTTTTTTTCAAGTGTTATTATAATATAACAATAGTAAATCAATAACAATAACTATCTCAATCATAAAATACATTATACATTCAGAATGCAATTCGCCCACATCCTTTTCTTATCACTTTATTCTTTGCAAGCTGCAGGTTCCTATATAAATGTTGATGTTCAACATGAAATTGCAAAGCGTGCTCCTCACAAAGGAAAAAGTCATTCTGGAGGTTCGGGGCATAAAGAAGATCCTAATTCAAGTGGTTCAGCAAACACAGAATCATCTGGCAATGGTGGAAGCAGTCAAGGTAGTAGCGGAAATGAAGGTTCAACTAAAAAGACTACTTCAGCCACCACACCAACAACTAGTTTAACATCTCACCCTACTTCTAGTACAGCTCATCCTACTTCTACTTCAATTCATTCTAGTTCTACTACAACACATGCTAGTTCTACATCAACACACGATAGTCAATTCACATCTGCCGCATCAACCGCTCAACCTACCTTCAAAAACAAAAAAGATAAAGCAAACTACCTAAAAAAGTTCGGTAGYACCGTAAAAGATTTGGCTATAGATAGTATTGGTGGWATTATTGTTGGCGCCGCTGTTAATGAAATTACTGGAGGAAGTTCTGAGTCTAGTTCTGAGTCTGGTTCTGACGCAGAGTCTGAAAAGGAAGAACAATCAATGRTAACAGTTCAATTTATCACCTCTGGCACTGATGGTTCTGCTGAAACCACTACAGTAACTGCACCACCTTCAGCCTTCTCAACTGCTACTGACGGTCAAGTATTTATAAAGACNACAGGTTCAGTGTAACTGTAATTGTAGGTACCAGTCCAAGCTTCGGTGGTTGTTGTTCTTGGATCTGGGATCTCAACATATACAGTGGCATGTTCATTAGCATTTGCAGGACTATAAGTRCCGTAAGTGCTGATTACTGTGCCAGTCCAACCTTGAGTAGTGTAATCAATACCTCTAGCAGTGAAAACCTCAACGGTRACAGTACCACCTGGRATTACTTGGTCTTCDGTAGTGCTRGAATTGTATGTACCAGTCCAAGGAGCAGTWTCDGTAGTTCTTGGATCTGGAGTGTTGATCACAACTGTAGCATTYTCTCTTGGATCAGCTGGRTTGACAGTTGTATAGTATCTGTCAGTAGTATCKGTGTAGCCAACACTAACAGTATCGGTTGCTCTTGGAGTGAAGACCTCAACAGTAATAGTACCTGATCCACCAATTGGATAGAGAACAGTGGAAGAAATTTCTAAGCCAGTCCAAACATCAGTRATRTATGTRGTTGGGTCTGGRACRTATTCAATAATAGTRGCATGYTCATCAGCAAGATCTGGAATCACTGTAGTTGAAGAAGTGGTAGAACCGGTCCAAGAAACAACAGAAACATCGGTGGCTCTAGGTGTGAAAACTTCAATAGTCACAGTGTCACCTTCATTTTTAGGGACGTCAGTTACAGATAAAGTAGTATGCCCAGTCCAAACCTCGGTGGTAGTGATTCTAGCATCTGGAGTATATTCAACTACGGTGGCATGTTCGTTCAAATCAGCTGGAATAAATGTAGAAAATCCTGTGGTGGTTTCGGTCCATGCAGCAGTGGTAGTATCAGTTGCCCTTGGAGTAAAGATTTCAACAGTGACGATATCAATACCATACATTGGGTTTTCTGTAGTAGTGGAGTCTATTAATCCAGTGTAAATACCAGTGATAGTTGTTCTTGAATCAGCCGTTTCAACAAAAACAGTGGCATGCTCATTTGCATTATTTGGTGCAGTAGTAGAGTAAGTAGAATCATAAACACCGGTCCATCCTACAATACTAGTATCGGTTGCTCTTGGAGTAAAAATCTCAACAGTAACTGTGTTTTCATTACCAACATCTAAGATAGTCAAAGAAGTGGTCAGTCCAGTCCAAGCGGTGCTTAGAGTAGCGCGAGCGTCGGGAGTATAGATTGTTTCTATCCACGTACCTTCACCCGTTGGTGTAACAAAATCACTGGAGGTGGTAGTACCCGTATATGCTAAGGTTGTTGTGGTAGTTGGGTCGGGGCTCAAGACATGAACGGTAACACCTTCATTGTCTGCAGTTGGATATTGAGTAGACGTAGATAGGTCTGAACCAGTCCAGCTTGTAGTAACAGTTTCAATAGTTGTACTGATTTTGACTTCGCCACAGTTCAGAGGATTATTGTCGACAGCAGCTGGAGAAAAAAGATTATTCGTGTCTCCAGAGGTAACACGAGTACCATCTGGTCGAATAACAGTGAAAGTAAAATAATAGTAAAGCATAATGTTGGTGTAAACAATCTTCAAAGGATAGTACATTCCTTTTTCTAAATATTGATAGTAGTATTTAGTAGGGTCAACGTTACCATATGTTTTAGTAATGAGAATATTGTAGTCAAATGAACTGGTGTCTTCAGGAGTCTCAATGTCAGTACAGCATTCGAAAGCACCATCGGAAGCAAAATACAAAGCAAGAGAATCATCAACATTACCTAACTCAAAACGATAATAGCCATCCTCATTAGCAAAAAAATATGAAGTAATTTCAGCAGTGAAATTATCAGTGTTAACGGAAATTCCAAAAACAGATGATTCATAACCATTTCCTTGAATGTTATAATCAATGACACCCGTGGCACTTCCAACCAAAGTATGGGAAAGGTAGCCACCTTTAACAAAAGCGTCAGTTGCATAATGATTGTAATCGCCATAGGGATACTGAAAAAGACGAACATCAACACCCGGAACATCAGGTACAGTTTTGAATGTACAACCAGAAGCATCTGGAGTGGCACCTCCTGCAACATGGACAGCGGATGCTGCAAGAGTTATTAAAATTCTCGTCAATAAAGACATATATAATTTTTTTTTAAAATTTGTTTCTACTTTGTAGATTTGAAAAAAGAACGCTTTCCTTGAATGTAGAGAACTGGACTAAAAACCAAATGGAAACATGCAATTTATATATCAGTTTTTTGTTTGAATTCGGAATATAAACGGTTTGACTGATCATTTCTAAATATCTCAAAAGGGAAAGCTGGATAAAATGTTATTGCAAGAAAATTAACTTTTCTTGATTTAGCGTTGTTCTAATTACTTAGATTGAACTTAGATACCTATATTGTACTATTCTAGAATTGGTTTTCTCTTTATTTCGAATAGCTACAGGAAAGAAAATTCCATGAAAAAGCGCAAAGCTCAGACATTGTATACACTTTTAATACATTAATCTGCAAATACTATTTCCTATTATATATTGATAATTTATTTTTGTACATATTAACCGCTTTGCATGACATAATATTTTGAAAAATTTACTATGGCTTCAAACTAACCATATCTTGACTATCGGAAAATTCATTACAATATCACTGGAACTTGTATATCAGGAACACGAATGGATTCTGTAATATTAGAATCACTTGAGTGGCTATCAATCCTAGCTAATACTGCATGCTACTCAAAATGCTAGTTTCTATAAAAATAAAAGATTTCTTAATGAAAAAGTTTTTTTTCTATATACTTATTATAAGTTTCAGATGTAAAAAGAAACAATAACGTTTTGTTGTAAGTTTCTTCAAATTGTATAAAGTTTTTATTTACATTTCATCATAATTATTTTAACACAGGAATAGTTTTCGAACAATAAAAACGTTCTTCAAAGACAAGAAATCCAGTTTCTTTCCAGGTTTAGGTTTATATATACGGGTAAAGGATACCTACCACATGCTTTGGTACTTAATTGGACTGTTTTGTTTCAGACTAAAATAATAGTGAAATCAATTCCAAGAAAAAAAAAATCTTATCTAATTGGTAGCCATAAAAAGAATCCGAAACATCATAGATGTATATTTTTAATTCAAAATATTAGAGCTTTAACAATTTTTGCATAAAATCATCAGGAAATTTGAAACCGATGAGCCTTTTTCTAATTTCTAATTCTACCAATTTGGATTAAGAGTTTCTAATACATATTCTAGAGTAAGAAATATTGAAACATGAAGTTTGCTTCATGAAAATATTGATTTCTTTGAGTAATTTTGCTTACCAAATCGGTCAAAAGCAAAGCTAAAAAAATAAAGTTCAGATCTAAAAATTCTGTTGCTTTCAAACCTTAACCAAAATGCAGAAAATTCATCGGAAATCAAAAGAGAGTTGAAGCAAAGATAACCCATACTTTTTTTTTTCATTTGTGGAATAAATTTACTAATCAGAATATTTGATTCACTTTGTGATGCATTAAATAGCTAGAGGTAGAGTCCATACTTTCTATCCTGAATTTATACATTCTTAGTCAACTAATTAAATCATGCACGAATAACCCGTTATACCGTTAGTGATATGCATAAGAAAACTGAACAAAGAGATTTATACGACCCTTATTGTGCTACAAAATCGAGAGAAGCAAAAATGACTCTTCTTTTTTTGAGGCAATTTCGCAAATGAAAGCCACACTATTTATCTGTAGTGTACGGGTATTGAATATCATTTTTCAAATTACTGTATATAGTGTAATATAAACGACTGTATTTTCAAATGATTGAATTTGAATCAAATACAATTTGTTTAGCTATTTTTGCAAATGCATGCTTTTTGTTTGATCTCTGCTAAAAACTTAAGACCAAGTTACATTTATAAAATAATATGCGTGACGCTTAATAAGTATTTATTGTGATTACTCAATGCGGAAAATAGAGCATAAATTCGATTTCTTTTCACATATACATGCATGCATGAAATTTCATGGTAATATAATTGTACCTATAATGCTTCGTGGAATGTATGTAAGCTAATACTGCTAGAACTTTTTTTTCAGAATTTTCGGTAATTACTATAAACAATAAGGAGAGAACTATCCAAAAATATTTTTATGAAGCTGTGCACTCTTATCGGCTTAATAGATATTTTTGCTAACTTGATTACTCGCTAATAATAATCTAGTTGTTGCTTTTTTTCAAAACAGAATAAAATTTGTCAAGCTCACAGTAGTTTCCACTACTGACTGAACATTATATAAAAAAGCCATATGGACAACTAACTAATTAAGATACTACTATTTATCTCTCTCAAAAGTCTATTATGTCTATTAGTGGGAAGATTGATTCTAATAATTAGTATTTCACCATATTTAATCAATGATCGGAGTGAAATCAGTTCCGAATGTTAATTTAAATATAAAATGTTTGAATTCTATTTTAATTAATGTGAAAATCATTTACCAAAACAGATCGTGATTAAAAAAAAAAAGAAACCATGATCCTTGTGTATTTTTACATAATTATTATAATTTTCTTGAAGCAGATTTCTGCATACAATAATGTATTATGTACGTGCTAAAATTGCTTTTGAAACTCCATATATACCTCTCTAAAAAAAAAAAAAAAAGTAAATATAAAAACTGTTTGGTAGTAAGAGAGAGTACAAGTGATTTTATGTACAGGTACCAGTGCAGCCGCAAAGAACGTTTCAGTTTGAATAGTTCAAAAAGAAAAAGTACCTAATAAAATAATATTTCTAGCGGGCAGACTCTTTTTCTTTAGTTTTTGTATACTAACTTTCATTAGAACTAGAAGTATACGACAGATATTATTGAACATGATTTTGAAAGTCTACAATTACTAAGATTTTTTACCTCACTTGTTTTTTGGTTGTACTTTGTTTGCTTTTAAAGTGAAAAAAAAATCAATAATTAAGCTTGTAAAAATTTAGTCAAGTATATAGTAGAATGCTTTCCTACTGATTAATTCAGGTTAATTACGTAATTTTTTCCAATATGAAGCTTTCTTTTTTTTTGAGATATTTTGAGTATATCTCAGGTATGGTTTTTGATCGATTACATTCATCAATCACTCGAATAGATCCGATAAATTACCGTTTAATTACAATTCTTAGGCATAAGATAAATTACAATAACCCACAACCGTTTACAAAAAAAAGACATGCGTGCGTGTTTAATTAATTTTCTTATCACTGTGTGCAGATATCTTGTCTACGATAATTTTTCTTGAGCGTACTATTCAAATAGAAAAAAACGTTCTTAACAGGCACCAGTATTACGATCAGTTTAATTTCATATTATAATCTTAGTACAAAAGACAACTTGCAATCAGTTTGAGTTCCATCTGTTGAACTAGTAATACGTGCTAACTCAATATTGCATCAGAATCCACCATAATATGACTACAAGTCACTCATTGTGTGTTAATTATTATGAATCTTAAAAATGAGTCACTCAATAGTTGTATATATATAAACAGGAGGGAATGGCTCGTTAGATCGATTACAGAAAATCAATCAATTAATAATAAAGGAATATAGCTAATAAAACTAGATTGTACTACGCTTTCTCATTTTTCTTTGGGTTTGATCATTTAATTTTACTATGAATTCTATTTTTAGCTAAACGAAAAGAAAAGAAAAATATACAACTTTCTCTATATATGTGTCTTTTTTTTTTTTTTTTTGCAAAACATTCATCGCATCCCAAAATAGGGCATGTTGTAATATTAAATCTCGAAACAAATTTAGCAAAGAGTCTACACGCCCATCAGTACTATCAATACTGAGACTATTCTTTGAAGTGATACATAACGAGTAATGTCTAATATGTATTCGGGCTCATAAGTCGACACAATATTTACTTGCAAGTCAATTCGTTGATTAAATAGAGAATATTTATTTGGCTCTAAACTTTTATGTTTTGGTAACTTAACAAGATGATGATCTTGCTAACTACTACTTTTTGCGAAAAAAACTCTCAGTTATTTTTAGAAACCAATTTATCAAATTAAAGTAAAAAACAAATATTTTCCACATATACATATACATATACATATATGTGTCTAATTATTTATGCATGCATTGCACATGTAATTTTTATGAGCTAGTAATGTTTGAAACATGAGAAACAGTCTAGGAGAAACAAGTTCTGGTTACGATATAAAATATTGTTAATATATATATTGTACCTAATCTGTTAAGGAATTAAACATCAAAATATTGAACTATACAAAAGTAGTATTATAATATCACTGGAAAAATTGGAGGTCATTGAGGAGCTCGCTCAAATAATTTACTCCAAGCAGTTTACTCTCCCACAATAGCATCCCAATCAAAAAAAAAATCAAGGTTGCCAAAAATAATAAAGATTTTATATAAACAAGGGATGAGGTTTGCTAAATTTCGTGATATTATCATACTATATAGTATAATTTCACATACAGTAATAGCAGGTTTCGATGCAAATGCAAAAAACAATGTTGCAGTTTACTGGGGACAAGGACCAAATCAAGAAAGATTATCTTTTTATTGCGAAAAAGGATTAATGGATATTGCAGTACTTTCATTTTTGAATGTAGTTACACCAGATACAGCAGGGTTCAATTTTGGAAACGCATGTTGGGGATCAGAATGTCCATTGGTTGCTGAAGATATTAAGATTTGTCAAGCATTAGGAATCAAGGTACTCTTGTCCTTAGCAGGTGATTCGTATTACGGAGATTTTGATTTAAAGTCCGATTCAGGTGGAGAAGCAGCTGCATACTATATCTACGAAATGTTCAATGTAAAGAGCAAAGCGCCTGTGGTAAAACCTTTCGGACCGGATGTCCAAGTAGATGGGTTTGACTTAGATGTCGAAAATTATAAGCAAAATGGACAAATAGGATTATACAAAAAGCTTAGAGAGCTTTGGGGAGACGATCCATTGCTATTATCTGCAGGCCCCCAATGCCCATTCCCAGATAGAAACGTTGGAAATCTAGTTGAGACTGGAATAGTAGATATTATATTTCTACAGTTTTATAGCAATCCGTCTTGTAACATGATTGCATCTAATGCTGCTTTTTCAAAGTCATGGAATACGTGGATGGAGGAGTTTGAGAAAATTGAGTCACAATATAATAAGAAGCTCAATGTTTTTGTAGGACTACAAGGTCAGCAAGATGATGCCTGGCATGCGAATTTATCTTATGTAACCTCACAAATGATTGATAAAAAATCAAGCAAGTATTTTACTGGATTTTCAACTTGGGATGCCGTTGCAGCTTACAAATGCATTGATGAATCAGTTGGCCAAAAAATGAACTATCTTACAGGGCTAAAGTATTTAGCTAGTGGTGTGTTCGATAATATAAAAGTAAACGATGAGCTTTAGGTGAAGCTTTCATTGCCAGCAGATAGACGATTTCATCTGTGTGAATATCCCAAATCGTTTTCTGTTTAACTTTATTATACTTTTCTTCTAAATCGGTTGCATATAGTTTTCATCTTCTCCCCGTTTATTTCATTTTAACGTACAATAGATCTGTTTTTGTTTTCGAATTTTTTTGTTTTGACGGTGAATGATCAAGTTCACCTGACTCTAAATGTAAATGTACCTACAATATTTCACTGTTGTAAACTTTGAACAAAATACATTTAGAATGGTTTAGTTCACTTTGGCTCGCATATTTTTTGATCTACTTCTTACATAGTTTGTTTTCCAAAACTTCTCTTGCATGAGCACATATACCTATTTTAGATTTCGTGCATCAACGCTTTTCCAATTTTCAAAAGAATGGTTTGAAGCTCTGGGTGATATTTACAATTTTTACTCAATTTTTTTTTATTTTTTATTTTGAGTCTTTCAAATTTTTTTGAAACCTGAAGAATCTATTTCTCTTTGTACGAAGCAATTTTTTTTTGTTCACGATTACAGATTGACTCACGTGCTTATGCTTTCCAGTTTGCTATTAAGCAAAGTCTTGATTGGCTGTTAGAGATAATGCTTTTAGTAACAGTCCAGATTAGTTATAGCCCAGAGATATCTTATGCCCACTGAATACAGTAAACAAAAAATCGTCATGGCTCAACCAGAAACACATAGTAGTTCGAGCTTGTCACTACAATAGGATTGTAACATCTTGTTTGATCATATAAGATTAATATTTATCGGAGAACTCCAGAACAAATACTGTATACAGAAAAGTAATGTGGATATTTAGGATGTATTTTTGAAATTGACAAACGTTGAAAATATGTATTGAAAATCCAATAACTATCATTTTATTCAAAACAACAACCTAAATTTAATGGCCCTGTGCTGGTATCATCTGCAATTTTAAGTTTTTTCGAGCATATTAACCCTAGGCCTTGAGAAAAACAACATTTTGTACAGATTGCTGCAGGGTTTTTTTTACTTTTTTCAACTGTCATCCACAGGATGATGCGGTATGTTGTGCTTTGCCAACGTTCATCCACTGACAATGTTTTTTTCTTTTTTTCTTTTTTCGGTGCTTTCAGACTGTTATCAACAGTACCATACTTAATCATCTTCTCAAGCAGTTCCAAGGCTTGAATAAAATTATTTTGTCTTCATATTCTCGGTATGGAATTGGTGTTAAGGTGAATATCTCAATCTAAATGTCTTGATACCGTTTTCTATTTTGGCATTTTTGTACGTAACTGTTTCTGTCTGCACGTTAGTTTTAGATTTTTGTCTATTTTATGTATATCTTGCAGTAAAAAATAATTTTTTAAGTAGACCATACAGGAAACAGGATGTGATGCTTTGATAGTAGTAACATGCATAGCAATACAGTTGTGCAGCCCTTACTTATCGAATAAGGGGTTACAAAAAATTGAAGTATTCACAAGCCTCTTTAAAACTATTGTTTCGGTATTGATACCAAGTTTTACTATTATTGAAGCTCTGATTGGTACTTAATTTAAATGTGTTACTGTTCGATTTACAAAGAAGGTAATTCTTTTGCTTTTTTTTTTTTTTCTGTTTTTCTGTATTTTATTTTTGAGAACAGCATTAAGCGTTTTCCTTCAACGTTGTGCATAATCTAGTAGTGCTTTGAGGTCATGAAGTAAAATGCATCTTGAAAGCCTCTGTATCAGGGTTTTCAACTCTTCGCAATGCCTAGAATAAAAATTGTTTGAATTCTTGCATATTAGTATTGTACAAAATACTGTAATGCAAAGCTTTGGGCTCTCGATATGCAACAATCCACATTCAAATGCCTAAACTCTCCGTTTGCATATACAAGGGTTTAGTGAAATAATAAACTTGGATACCGATGAAATTGCAAGCCTGCAGATGACAAATTTTTTGTTTTTTTAGCGATAAATACAACTGATGAACATTGACAGCGCACAATAAGAATAGTATAAGTAGAGGAACCTATCTTGGTTGAAATCGAATATGCTAAGTATCAAATGATCTTCGCAACAAAATCCAAGGTTTTCGAAGAGAGTTCAACTATACTGTTTTATGAGCCGCCTATAAGAGGTTAGCAGGTGTATTTCTGCTATCATTTGGCCTATTATCTTTCTCAGTCAACTCGATTGAATATTTCAATAGACAAAATCATTCTGATATATTATCCTAGCGTGCAGCAGAGCATTTTAATTCCTCACCAACTTGTTTTT
This sequence comes from Saccharomycopsis fermentans, assembly GCA_002564245.1. Taxonomy (NCBI): domain Eukaryota; kingdom Fungi; phylum Ascomycota; class Saccharomycetes; order Ascoideales; family Saccharomycopsidaceae; genus Saccharomycopsis; species Saccharomycopsis fermentans. Next base: position 769,616 of record JNFW01000007.1, on the reverse strand, counting down.
TTTCACAAAACCATATTTAAATTACTATAGATGGACCCGTTAGAGATCGACAATACCAACTACCTACAGGGTGACATCGATATTGACAAAATCAAAAATGATGGCCCTCTAGAGAGTTTTATGGCAGTCACTCAGGATACCTTTTACTTGAGTGATTCGTCTAAGGACCTAAGAGTAAAAGAACTTGAGAAACATTTGGGCATCGATGCCAAAAAATTGATGCGTAAAATTGATTTGGTAGTTTTGCTACCTTTTTGCTATCTCTATTTTATTGCAAACTTGAACCGTACCCATTTTGGATTTCTTTGGTATAACGGTATAGTTCTGTCGCTAAAAATGTCCCAGGTGCAATTCATATTGGCCGAGACTGCCTTTTACATTCCTTATGTTGTATTCCAAGCCTTTTCAAACTTGACTTTAAGACATATCAGACCGCATTTCTGGATAAGTATCTCCGTTTTTTTGTATGGTATCGTTATTTTTTGCACAGGCTTCACAAGAAACTTTTCAGGATTCATTGCTTGCGAATTTTTCCATGGATTTTTACAATCTGGTTGTGATAGTGCTGTTTTTTACATATTGGGCCATTATTATGAGAGAACTGAGGGTCAAAAGCGAGTAAGCTTTCTTTATGCCTTCTCTCAACTATCCATTATGGTGAGTGATCTTATTTCATACGGAGTTGGATTACATCTAGAAGGCGTAAATGGATGGGAAGCATGGAGATGGATTTTGGTAGTCGAAGGATGTATTACTTTCGGTGCTGCTTTTATTTTATTCTTTATTTTACCTGATTTCCCAGAAGGTGTGAGATTTTTTTCGGAAAGTGAGACTTTATTTATCATTAAAAAATTGCAGATTTACCAAGGTGCATCTGGTTATAATTTAAAATTTACTCTCAAACAGATCTTGTCACAACTCAAAGATCCGTTAATCCTTGTACCTCTTATTCCATGTTCTCTTTTGGGATGTGTTTTCTATTCTTATACTTTCATGGAAACCTTTTCTTTTACAATTATTGGTTACACAAAAGTGCAAAGTACGTTGCATGCAACATGGACATATTTAGCAGGTTTTGGAGGCTGTATTTTGGCAGGTTTTCTTTGTGATATGCTCAGAAATAGATTTTTTGTAACTTGTTTTTATGCTATTTGGGGTATAGTTGGATTCGCTTTAATTAGATATGTTGATGGGTCAGTTAATAAAGGAGTTCTGTACTTCGGCACTTTCAGCATCACAATAGGTGCATATTCGATGTTTCCACTCTTGCTAGGTTGGTGCTTTTACAATTTATCTGGCCATTTGAGAAGAAGCATTCTTACTTCTTTGATGATCGCCTTCTTTGACACAGGTGGTTTATACGGGGTGTGGATTATTTACTCGGATGGCTCATCTGAGGACGGTATTAATACAACTGAGCTTATAGGTTTCATAATGATGATTATTAGTTTGGTTTTCGTTTTGATCTACACCTTGGTAATTTATCAATGCAACCGGAGAAAGAGAACTGCAAGTTATAAGTCAAAATTCCAAATTTTGACTGAAACCGAGCAGATCTTAGTAGGTGACAAAACTCCCGGTTTTAATTATACATATTGATCAAGGTTGTCTGTTTGGCAATATCTAATTAGGCTCCTTTGGTTTCGTGGAATTGATATGTTCCTGTTGCCATTTTTTTTCAGAAAATATACTCATTACATCTTTTTTATCCAAATTTGTTTTATTCTCTTTACCTATATTCTAATTCTAATTCAAATATCATATTTATTCTTGCGAGAACCACAAAGTTTCTTATAATTTGTTTTGCATTCGTGTGCTGATAGTATATGGAATGAATGCACAGTGTTTGAGCCTTCATAATACGTTGGATCTGTTTTTTTCAAATCTCGTGGAAAACTTTCGGAGGACTGTCGAACTGTGTGAAATAAATACCATTAATTATTCCACAATGTCAGAGTATAGAGATTAAGGTTTAGTATTATGAACAAAATATCTGGACAAATATTCCAAAAGCACATCTAATTAACCAGGAATTGAAAAATTTCTCGATCTGAAGTATACATTAATTAAGCCAAACCTTAAAAACATAGATTGTCTAGGTGCAAAAAGGGATATCTTTTTTCTGATGAGCCAAAATAGTATAGTTTATCAATAATGATATGGATTTTGTATATTGCTATCTATCAGAAATTAATTATCGCGCGAGCATCATGCAACTATGCACTGCCACTCTTTTTTTACACAGTTTGTCATTTTCGTATTTTTGTGACTCAAAAAAAAAAAATTAAAAAAAAAATTGTGTCAATTTTCAATTTAGTCAGCTATTCAATAATACACAACCACCACTGTAGGTAAACTTAATTGTAATTAATACTATTTTATTTTATCACAGTATTGTGTTGCATTATTTTTATCACATAGAAACTGAAAGGATGCAGCGGACTTTACGCAATAAAGAAAAAATTGGATAACCCAAAATACGTACAATAAGGATATACTAGAACTATATAATAGAGATTTCCAATCAAACCTTTTGATTATACTGTGTGTGTACATATTGCACATCTTGCACTGGAAATATTATTGCTTTGTTCAAACATTTTTTAAGTTTTCTATGCTGAAAATTGATTATTCCAATAAATATAAATAGTGGATCAATCCCATATTCCTCGATGATTGAAATAAAGGTTTTTATCTCGTTTCACTCATCATCAAATTGACGCAAGAGCATTCGTTTATTTTCAAATTCGGAAACAATTTATATTTGCTTGACTATGCCAGACATTAGCGACGAGAAAAATATAAGATCGTCACCCTCGGAAAATTCGATTAATTCCAAGGAACAAAAGGACCATTTCTTTGTTACTGAGGCATTGGAAGCCGGTGGAGACAACGCAGCTGTTCCAATAAAGATCGATGAGGCGAGCGCTGATGTTACCTTAAAATTCCTCGAAGAAAATGCTGCTGAGTTCGAGGGACATGATCTAACACCAGAAGAAGAGAAAAGTTTGAGAAAAAAAAATTATTTACTATTGTTCTCATTGATTTCCCTCATTAATACCATGTTGTTTATTGATAAAGCTACATTGTCGTATTCCTCTATTTTAGGTATATACAAATCCACACACATTGGAGACGCCGAGTTTGATGATTTGAATTCCATATTCTACACCGGATATACTATAGGCCAAGTATTGAATTTTGTACTACAGAAAGTAAACTTTGCCAGGTTTTTAACTGTTACAATTTTTGTATGGTCGATTCTAATTTTTTGCCATTGTGGGGCCTACAACTTTGGTGGTTTAATTGTTCTCAGATTATTCCTTGGATTCACGGAGAGTATCATCACCCCAGCTTTAGAAATTACTATGTTGCAATTTTTCACTCCTAATGAAAGAGCCACTTTGCAACCGGTATTTTGGCTCAGTTGTGTCGGTAGTCCGGTCATCATTGCTGGTTTCATATCCTATGGTGTATTGCATTCCCAGTCTTCAGTTCCTCCTTGGAAAATATTCATGATCATAACTGGTGGTATGACATTCATAACGGCATTAATCACCGCATACTATTATCCATCTGATCCCTCTACGGCTAAATTTTTGACAAAAAGACAAAGATACTTTTTAATCAAGAGAATTCATAAAGAAACATCCAGTTCGGTGAGTCAGAATGTGGTCAAAAAACATCAAATTATTGAGTGCCTCAAGGATCCAATATCTTGGTTATTTGTTCTTTTTGTTTTTCTTTTGATGCTTTCCAACAATTTGGCTTATCAGCAAAACTTGTTGTATGTATCCTTAGGGGTTTCTAATTTAGGTTCCACATTAGTCAGTGTTGCTGGAGGTGGATTTTCGTCTGCTTGGCATTTAGTCGCCGCAATTTTCATTCATTTTTGCCCAAACAATACTGTCTGGGTTGTTTTATTCGGTTGCGTTCCTTCAATTGCAGGGGGTATAGCGATGGTTACCATAAATTGGAATGATAAGCTTGCATTATTGGCAATGCTTGTTTTAGCAGGTAACACCTTTGGTGTTGCGTACATTGTGGGTTTAGGCTGGTGTACTTCAACAGCAGGTGGTAATACAAAGAGATACTTCAGACACTTTATGTGGATGGTTTCATATGGTATAGCTAATATCATTTCACCGCAGCTATGGAAAGGAAATCAAGGTTCCAAAAACGGAGATCCAAGATATTATGCGGCATGGACTGTTCAGATCGTTCTTTCATGGGCTGGAACACCAGTAGTTGCATTTATAATTTATTATATTCTCAACAAGAGAAACAAGCTAAGATTGGAAAACATAAAGAACAAAGGAGTTCAGTTTGGTACTGTTATAAAACATGATGAAAAGACTGGAGAAGAAATTTCTGAGAAGGTTGATATTGCTAACTTGGATTTGACTGATTTAGAGAATGAGAATTTCATTTATCCCTTATAAGCATTGTTTTCCAGCTCCATTAATTTTTATTCTTTTTTTTACTTTTACATTCATTTTTTCATAGTTCTAATAAGATATTCGAGTTTTCAATTTATTAAAAAAAATTAAAATTAAACAAAAATACTTTGCATGAAATGTTTACCTCAGAACACGATAGATGCTTGCAATAGTGATATTTATTCTAATATTCGTTAAATTACTCCACTATCACTTTAGCCGAAGGTTATTATTGTTTGCATAAAGAAAAAGATATATTGATAGCCTATTTATTTATAAAAAAAATTCAAAGCAAATCTCATTTTTCGGTAATTTTTGGCAGGAGAAAATTTATAAATAATACATTTTATACAGTTGAATAACATATTTGTTAACCTTTGCTTCACTAAAAAGAAAATAACTTGTTACCATGAATAACAAATCTTCTAGTAAGAATATGAAGAATAATATGTTTAGAATATTTACCCCAACTTTAAATACAAATTTCCCCATTTTTCTACACTTCTCTTAACAGGATGTACTTTGATAAACATTAGAAATGCTTTAATTAACACAAGGCTTTAGTGATAAAATAATATAAAAAGGATAATCTTTCATTTTTTTAGAAACAAAATCTAATTGAAAAGGCTTCAAACTATTGAAATTTTACAGTATATATTTTATAGGCCTTTACATTGTTTTAGTAACCTTAGATTATTACTCTAATAAAAAATGATTCCTTTTTTTGGATTTTTAGCTTTTGTTGCTATAATTTGTTTTTCAAAGATTTCAGATGCTCTTACTGTTGAAAAAAAAATTACATCCGCTCTTGATTTGCCTCTAAAATATGAGAAAATTTGTCAAGTTCATGCTCCAAAAAATCATAATTCTGATAGTTCACCTGATATCTTCGAAGCAGTAACACGTTGCGTGGGAGGTGGTGCTGTTATTCTTGAATCTGGAATTGAATATGTTCTCCGCTCAAAGCTTGACTTAATAAATTTAGAAAATGTTGATATATATATTGCCGGTAGTCTTGTTTTGAGTGATGATATTGATTACTGGCAAGAAAACCTTATTTTCTACGAATATCAGAACTCTTCAACTGCAATTCGTATTGGTGGTAAAAATGTGAATGTTTATGGTCTAGAGGGTCATGTTATTGATGGTCGTGGCCAAGCATGGTGGAACAAGTTCGCAAACAAAAAAAATCAAGATTTTTATCGTCCTATTTTATTGGTTTTTGATAATCTTAGAGACAGTGTAATTGATGGGTTGAATCTTATTAATTCTCCTATGTGGTTTAACCTAATTGCCAATTCTTCAGGCGTTCTATATAGCAACACTAAAATTACTGCTGAGACTACTAATGAGTTTAACTATTATAACAGCGATGGCTGGGATGCGTATCGTACAAGTAATTTGGTTATTGAAAATGCTACAGTATACAATGGTGATGATTGTTTTTCATTCAAGCCAAACACTACCAATGTGATACTCAAAAATTTATATTGTAATGGATCCCATGGTATCTCAATCGGATCTATTGGCCAATATTACGGTGTCACTGACATTGTCGAAGATGTCCTTATTACAAATGTTACCATGGAAAATTCAGACTATGGTGCTAGAATAAAAACTTGGTCAGATCGCGAGAATGGAAGTAATAAAACTGATGCTGGTGGTGGTCTAGGTCGTGTACGCAACATTTTTTTTAATGATTTCAAAATTAATAATTGTGGCCAGGCTATATATCTAACTCAATGTTATGGTAGCACTAGTATTGATACATGTTATAAGTATCCATCGTTTTTAACCATTGAAAACGTGGGATTCATAAACTTTTCAGGGAAAACCTCTGGAAAGTATAATGAACTGGGAACCTTAATTTGCTCGAGTGATAAGGTCTGCAGCGACTTATACGCAAAGAAAGTTGACGTTCTTAATCCTAAAACTAACAGCAGCTTTTACTTAACAAGTAACTTAGGTGACTCGCATATATTTGCTAACTTGATCAATTCAACTGCACAAGTTGGAGCTAACAATGGTTTGTGATTACTAATTTTCCAGATTTACATGTGATACTCAGTTGACTCATGGTAATGGAATCAAATATTTTGCATTATTTGCACTTCAAAATTCTTACTATATAGCATGAGCATGTACATGATAAAATATATGTTGGATAATTTATTTTTTTGAAGTGTACTGCTTTTTCAAATTTAGTATAGAGACTTACCTTATACTAAGAGTTTATTCTCAGTCAAATAAGAGAAACACAAAAATATTAACGTATTTATTTAAAAACCTATAAATATAAATTTAAAGACGAACACAAATAAAAAAGATAAAAAGTAAATGGAATTAAATGGCCCTACTAATAAAAAAAGAGAATAATAAAAACTTTAAAAATGGAAAACTAGTTTGGGATTTTCTCGGTAGGCGTCTCTTCAATGACTTCAGTTTCCGCAGCAATGCTATTATCAGTAGATGCCTCTTCAGGATGAATCAATTTCTTCTTGTCGAGCCTTTCTAGGTATGGATACGCAGCAGGTAAAAATAACATAAGAATGGCAGCAACTGTGGAAATAATAAAACCCAAACGGAATTTAGGAGCATGGCTGGTAGGGAAGAAGACAATGTTAGTCCAGATATTCATAGCTTGAGAAACAGCATCCGAATATCCTAACACGAAAGCTCTTTTTTCATTATTATGTCTACAGGATCGATTAATCCATCCTGACACAATAGCTTGATCGACACTATCGAAACCAATAATCATAAAACATACCCATCTCCAGCCATCAGGAATATTCCAAGCAGCTAAGGAAGAGTAAGATACAATGAACAGAAGTTGAATGAAAGTTAAGAAAGGATAGATAGAGTAAGAATCACTCAAACCTGCAATGAAAAACTGAGCAACAACACTGACAGCAGATTGAATTGTAGGATAATTATTTCTATCTGCAATAGAAAATCTTTCTTTTTCCAGTCTTAACCACAAAGGTAAAGCAGTTCCATCAGGTAAGGCAACAATATTCAACAAAACCCAGAATGTAGTAAAGAAATGTATTTTCCAGTTGAGCAAAGTCTCCTTTGCTGTTTGGAGATTAATAGGACCTGGTGCAGCAATACCCGATTCAGCAGTTCTTTTGCGAGCAGTATCCAATTCCAGTTCACTGAGCCACCAAAGACTTTTCTTGATTTGGTAAGGTGCACCTGGAAAAACAAAGAAACCTAATAAAGCGATTGGGACGGTAAAGATACCATCGATGATGAAACCCCATTTCCAACCAGCTAATCCATGCACATTATTCAAATGTTTGTAGGCGGCCGTTTGTAAGTAACCGCTGAACATACCACCCAAGGAGGCAGAAATACTGAACGCCATGACTCTTCTATAAACTTCATCACGCTTATACCAGGAACCGAGAATGTGAACCACAGAACAAAAAACAGGACCCTCTGCTAAACCAACTAAGAAACGTAACGCAAACATATCACGCTCGTTTCTGACTGCTGCTTGACAGAATGTTAAGACACCCCAAATAAGTTCAAGAACAGGTAACATATACTTGGCCCATGGTCTTGTGACGAACATCACACCAAAACACATGGAAACGATGTAACCAGCTGAGTATAAAGATTTTGCGTAAGCCAAATCGTCATTACCAAAATTGATACTTTCTTCCATACCAGAATTATACGCATTTGTGATATTTGATTTATCCAAGGATTTGGTGAAATATGAGGCACAGACGTAGGTTAAAAGACAAATGTCGAGCTTGAATAATAATTTTTTTTCATGGGCATTTAAATGGGAAGGATACCATATGAACAATCTAACGAACCCATCATACCAGTTTTTTTTTATAATTTTTTCTTCCTGGTCAGACATTTCAGCTATATTGATGCTTGTAGGAACATCTCCATTTGGATATGGATGCTTGAAATTTGATGCAACGTCTGCCTTTTCAGATGCGTCGGGAATTACCGTGCTGTTGATTACTTCTTTTTCAGACATTTCTGTGACTGGCCACAAATACTTTGTGAGCAGATCAGTTTTGAAAGAACAAGGGAGAGGGGCAGAAAGAGGACCAGCGAAATGGGAGGAATGAAAAGGAAGAGATAAAAACTAAGGAAGTCAGCACAAGAGATAAAAACTAAAAAAGTCAGCACAAGAGCTTAATTTAGAACTCAGCACAAGAGCTTGATTTAAAGAACTAGAAGATTCGTTTGTGGCTGATTGAAGTTTGTTGGTCAACCAAGAAAAAAAGAAATCATGCCAAGTGAGAGATTGCAAAATGATGAACGAAACACAGGCTTATATAGCCTGGAGAATGTTCCCAAAAAAAGTCACATCTGGCGGTGCTGAATTTTTGGGAAATAAAGGAGAACTCACTGTGAGGAGATTCGTATGATGCACATGATGTGATTACACTTATCAAGCAAAACTCAAATCGAAAAATGAAAACAATGCCTGAAATAAAGGGGAGAAAAGGGAAAGTAGGCTGACTTACAGCAATTTTCTCATCGGGATTTTGATATTCTATGTGCGATGACTCTGTTGTGGTGTATGTGGACGATATAAAGTGCAATCAATTTCTAATGGTGCGGCACCTCTGCATGCTGGCATAAATGTCGATTTCCTTTCTAGTTGCATAGTCTTGTTCCTATTTTTGGTCCTGTGGACGATGCGATCTCTTGACTTTCTCTTTTGTCCACATATTTTTATTAGTAATCCATCTATTCACTGGTTTCAATTGTTTTTTTTCTTTTCTGTCCCTTTTCTTTTATCTTTCGTTCTTGCTTTTTCTCTGTTTCTTTTTTCTGTTTATTCACACTTTTTCTGTGTACATTTGTTTTTGCATATCGCACTTTAGTTTCTCAACAATCAAACAAAATATTCTGACTCTTTCATCTGAACAACTGTCTCATTTTTTTTTCTTTATCAATCTTGCTACTATTGGGCGCTTCTTATCATTTTCACTGAGGTTTTTCCGTTTAAAGTTCCTCGTATCGTCTCTATCTGTTTTTTTTTTTCGAGTCTTAACGATAAGAACCAGGAAGTTGGTTGATAAGAGAAAAACCCCGATAAAGAATTGCTCGAATCAGCCACGATATCTGAAGGGTAGTGACTATCTTTTTTTGTTGTTACTGATCTGTGTGACCCCGAAACTAAAAAACGTATGTTGTTCCTCGAAGCGGAGATTGTGGTTGTGCAATAGAAGGGGCCAGCAAACCGCGCGATGTGTGTTTCTTCGGAAAAACACTTGAAAAGTTTGTTTCTGGGTACTAATTTACGAAATACCGAGGGAATCTTTGCACAAAAGCTTCGTGCAAAAAGAGGGTTTGTGAAATCGTGGTGAGTTGGATAATATAGAGCGAACATTAGCGATTGAGGCATGCTATGGTGCAATTTGATGCTGATATTTGTCAAAATTGAGAGAAATCACCAAAAAAAAATTGAAAGAAAAAAAAAAAATTAGAATAATACTTCGAAAACTGTGTAAGTAGCAACAACTTCTGTAGATTATTCATGTGGGTTGCAACATGCATGCAGAACAAAAAAACCTTTTTTCTTTTTTCTTTCATACGGAAATTTCCCAGTCTTCTCTGGCGACGGCCAGGTCACGTGACAAACACAGTTCTGCTGTGTCAATTGGTTCCAGCGAATTGCATCATTTTTGGCAGAAATGTTGACATTATTCGCAAAATAAACCTTAAATACCAGAAATTAACCCAATTAGTATTAATGATGACGTTCAATGTTAGCTCCGTTGCACTGGATTCACTCGTGATTTTTGGAAACCGTAGATTAACTCTTGCTGCTTTCACTTGGTAAACCGAGAAACAGATCCCGCGTAACTTTTCGTAAACTAAACCCAAATGATGCAATCAATAGGTCTACACAATTATTCGATATTCTCTTCTAGAATCATTACAGTTGTTTGCATCTTCCCAATAGACCCACACTATTGTGGCAGCCTCCAGATTTCAGCCTCCACGAAGCCTTGCTGTCCTCGAAAACAATGAGAAAACAAATATTAAAATTTCTTCATCTTGTTTTATATTGAATTGATATGTTATACAAAGGGGGCTCTCAAGAAAAAAAAGAGAGCAAAAAGAATATAAAGAAGAAAAGAACACGCACACTTTTGCACTCAGTGCAAAGTCAATCGCTATACGTGCCCAATGGCATCGCTTCTCAAACTTGCGGCATCGTCATCAAACGCATCGTTCTCAGAGTCATCGATGTTGAATAAGTCGTCATTTTCGTCATCTCCCTCATTATACGCGCTGTTTTCGTTTCCAAGGATCTCGTCTTCGTCTAAAAACACCTGGTTTTGTCCAAGAGAGCTGTAACGTCCGCCATCCAACGGATTTCTTCTTCCTGCTAAAACTTTTTTGATATAATTGATAACCGTCACTCCTGCAACAAACGCCATAACTCCCATATCGACAACTCTGTTAACTATTTTGTCTGTGGTATTATTTTCGATTCTCGTTGGAAATCCGTAAGTTTCACCTTCTCCTCCCTCAAGTCGGATAGCTCCGAGTCTGGCAAATCCACCGTTACGTCTGATACCTCTATCGTAGAAAAACCACAACGCAACGCAGAATGCTGTTAATGGTACCAAAACAACGAAAAACAAATTTGAGCCATTAGTAATACCAGAACCATGTTCTCTATCGAATTCTTTTTGTTTACCTGGACATGCGTGTGGCTCATACTTTTCAAGTTCTTTACCACCAACACAAGAACTGAGCGGGATTTTTCTGTATCCTGTTGGCTCAAAATATTCGAAAACATTTGGATCAATGCACATTTCTTTTGGATTCTTTGGCAGCAATCCCTTAACTAGTTTACAAGTTCCATCAACATCTTTTGCAAAATTGTAATCACATTCGTAATCTCTTCTGGTACATGAGCAATTTCTGACAAATTTGTATGCATCACCTAACGGAGTGTTACCAATGAAACAATCAGAAGTTTCTGGCTTACGACGTAAGTAACGGGCCTCACGTCCGAACAAACAGTTATCAGCTAAGAATGGATGTTTTGGAGTCCAGTATTCATAATCAGATTCAGAAACTCGGTCTAACCTGTCAAAATCAATATCACATTGTCTGTTGAAAACACCATGGAAATCAACACCAATAGCTAAAAATTTTCCTCCGTCATTTCCGGTTGCAAATATAACAAATTTTCTGGAGGTATCCGATGGAATAGTAGCAATATCATTTACATGAACCTCTTCTTCACTGAAAACATAAGTTTCCCAAGTATCACCCTGATTAACTGAAAATTTCAATTCTTTGGTAGGATTGATCTGATCTATCAAAACAATTATACCTCCTTGATCACCAAATTCCCAAGAAAGTGGTTTATTACTAATTTCTTTCCATGTTATACCACCATCACGAGTGAGGAAAGTGCCAGTATTATCCATGTTATCATCCAAATATGGACCTACATTTCCATTACCAATCATCATGCCAATTGCAGATCCTGAAGAGTAAGTGTCACGGAAATCTGTTCTTTTGGTAAACCCATCTAGATTCAAAGAACATTTTTCGATAGATTGTCTAGATGATACACAATCATACTTCTTATTTTCAGAATCAACAGGAGGTGGGCTCAAGTAAGACCATTCGGAAGCATCGTTATGTGTAATCTTGGTCTTCAACTTTTTGCTGCTGTCAGATGACTCAATCTCATCAGCGTTATCAACAATATTTATCAATGATATACCTTCAACTCCTTCGATTTTTTCAAAATCGACAAAACCCATTGTATTTCTATTGACGAAATTTTCACTTAGAACATAAGAAGTTCCATTGGAATTAGATTTCAAAATACTACCATATTCTTTACCTCTTTCACTTGAGGTTGTGACATGTAAGTAAATACTTTTTGAATTAGATTTCAAAACGGTATAGGCTTGCTCCTTATTAAACTTGAAGTCATATGGATATTTAGCGAGAGCCCATGTTTCCCCATCAATAGTTGTATATGAATTCAAATTATCTTCATTTACTATTGCTGCAACAACAATAAAATCATCATCAGGAGCCATTCCTACTGTTCTTTCGAAATGAACCTTGACCTCCAGAGGATTTGTAAACATCTCTTTGGAGCTAACTATACGAACAGATTTATCTGGGTTTCGTTGTTCACAAATGATCAACGAATCATCCAGCTGTTTGAATCTGCTACCTGCAAAATCACAGCTTCTTGCGCCTTCCAATAGTTTACTCCATGTTTTACCACCGTCAACAGTTAAATAGGCTACACTATCACAATTTTCTAAGCTTCCTTCAAAACAGCCTTCAGTGGAACCAATAAACATATATTTAGCAGCGTCAGTAGGATGAAAAATCACTGGGAAGAAACCAAAGATATTAACACTTGAAGGTAAATTTTTTTTATAGAAACCTTGTGCACGATTAGTTGTTTCGAAAAAATAGTTTCCTTCTCCTAGCAAAATGACATGATTTTCATTATAATTATCAGCTAATATTCCTACAACATTATTGTCTCTGAAGTTGGCATAAAAGAAGTGCATACCCCCATCATGAGAAATGAATACTTTTCTGTCAGAATTTAAAAGAATAATAGATTCATCTTTGAAATTGACCAGAGATTGATCCAAATACAAATATTGCGAAAGCGATCCAGGTATGTTATTCTTCTGAGTTTTGATATTGAAAGATCGGCTGTCCTCGAGAATAGATTTGCAATCAACTGTGAAATAGTCAGTATTTTGGTCTAGTTTAAAGGAAGAATCTTGGCAAGTATTTCCAGGAATTTTAGCTAATTTAGCAACTTTTTTATTATCAATTTTTTTATTTTTATCATTTAAACATAATTGGCGGAAGTAAGAAAGATCTTCAACACATACTCCATTTTCATATAAAAACCCTTCATTACATTCATAGTCTATTTTCTCACATGGACAAGATTCTTGAACAGGTTTAACATCTTCATATAATTTTTTGACGAAACACTTTGCATCTTGTTTTCTGCGTTGAAACTTCTCCTTATGGCCCATGATACAAATAGCAGAATCTGCGTTATTTCCTTTTCTAGCCACGAATTCTTCCATATCATTTCCTGAACAGACTTTACCATTGAAAACATCTGAGAAATCAAGAGCATAGATAATATATTTAAGTTGGGATAAATCCAAATGATGAAGGTCCTCTTCATTTTGGATATCAAAGCCACTAAAAATGAATTTCTGGGAGCTTCCATCAATTGTAGTAGTTAAAATCATTGGAAGTACGGCAGTATCCACATGCATCTCTTTCCATGTGATTCCCTGGTCTGTGGAGTAATAAAGAAGCAGCCTATCAACTGCACCTTTTTCTAGGTTCATGACATGTGGAATGGCCACAATAATATTTCCTTGATCACCAATAGAGAACACACATGGCTGTTTTAAGGCTACTGTCCAACTATAACCACCATCTCTTGATACCCAAGTAGAAAGTTTTTCATAGTCCATACCTAAGGTATTTGAGACCATACCTAAACCGAGTAAAATTCCAGGTGTTGGACCACTTTCAAAAGTTCCATCACCATCCATTTGAATTGCATTCAATAAATTCAAATGACAATTATCAGGCGAGGAACAATAAGATTTGATATCCGAATTTGGATCAATTTCGTATTTTAACGGGACCCACGATCTTCCATCATCAAAACTCATCATGGAATTGATGTCTGGGAATAAGTTTAAAAAGCCAGAATTTGCTGTATTTGCTTTTAACATATTACCTAGCCATACACCATCCAAGTTACTAATCTTTTCAACACTGTAAAATCCATAAAAATCTTCACTATCGGACAACCTGTTTAATTTTTTGAAGTTGACTCCATTGAAATCAGATGCATAAAGGTCTGATATACCTCTAGAAATGTCACCTTCAATAGCCTTTTTCAAACCCCAAACAGAGACATGTAAAGAATTATCAGTAGATGGTAAGATTGTAAAAGCCTCAGATTTCAAGTCACCTGGAAAGTGGGCTTTTTGGAAGTTGAAACCATCTTTTGACACATACAAATCAACATAAGCTGCACTGCTAAATCTATCTGTGAGGCATTTTGCTATTATAAACGAATTGACGACCTCAATTTCGTAGATGAAAACATCATCCATACCTTTGATCTCTTTTTTAGTTTTGAACCAGTCATTTGAAGAAAATACTTTCGTAAATTTAGCTCTACCTGCTTGATCATAGATATTAGTGGTACAAAGTATGTTATCAACATTTTCAGGAAGAAATTTGGTAGTAGTAAAGATACACGAGATGATGTTATCGCCTTCAATTTTTTTGACCTGTGACGAAAACTCATCGTTAGTGTAAAAATGGGTTCTATGGCAACTAATGATGTTTTCGCATTGTGTAATAGCAATGATCACATTGCTTCTGGAATTGACATTTGTTTGGAAATGAATATCGGTGTATTGCTTCCACTCAAAGTCAACATCGAACGAATTCCAGGTTTTACCCTTGTCATTAGTGAACCAAAATTTGTTCGAATCACTCATGATAAATGCTCTTTCTTTGAAATCATGATCATAGAACAAGTTCGTGATATGCGTGTCGGCATCTTTATTAGCCAAAGAACCAGTGATATCATCCCACGAGACACCATTGTCGCGCGACATGTACAACTTGTCATCATTGATATTCAAGATGTTCGAGGAATCATCGAAATAAGTTACTCTATGCGAACCATGGTCAAAGACTGTCTTTGAAATCTTGACATCTTCTGCAATCGAGAGTTTGAAAAAAACTGAAATGAAAAATAAAAACCAGCGTAGAAGAATCATCGTAACTGTAACTCTAAAATATCAAATATTTCCAGCCTATATATTCAAAATATATTATCAAGTTACTGAAGAACTGGTTTTCACTGGTATTTATAAGTGTAAAGAAAGCTTGATTGTAAGCTTTTCGTTATCAAATAGTAGGAAAAAAATGGCAAAAAAATCAAAAGTTATGTCAAAAATTCGTGCCAAGTGGTTGAAATAGTAAATATTATGGTGCATTGGTTGTTGGTTACTGGAAAGTGATCGAGAAAAAACCAGAAGAAAACAACCTCCCAACCACGGAACACCTCGAGTAGCCGCAGCAGCTTTAATCCGTATATCCGGACCGGATATTGGGACGATGGGGGTAATATCGCCATTGATAAGTAGCTAGTCTGGAACGAAACGATCAAACAGTTCTTACAACGAGATATTCTCTAGATTTCTTGGAAAAAGCATAGATGTATACTTGCATGCGTAAAGAAATGAAAGTCAAAATATTAATTATCAAAAATCTATACATTTAATTATTCGGCTGCTTTACGAACCCCGCTGACGATATCGTCAACTCTAAGCAACATAATGGCACTTTCAATGGCAGTTTTCATGGACTGGGTCTTGATAGAGGTAGGTTCCCAAATACCATATGTGGACATTTCTGTGATTTTACCGGTCTCACCATTGATACCAGCGTCTGTTTTGCCGTTGACGTGTCTGGCACGCAACTCAGAAACAATTCTGATAGGGTTACCACCCGCGTTTTGAATCAATGTTCTTGGGATTACTTCCATTGCATCGGACACGGCCTTGTAAGGTAACTGTTTGATTCCCTCGATAGATTTGGCCTTTTCTGCTAATCTGACAGAGACCTCCATTTCTGTGGCACCACCACCTGGGGATAAAGATGGTTCGAACAATACATTTCTTGTAACTGCCATGGCATCCTGCAAGTTTCTCTCGATTTCATTGATGATATCCTTGGAAGGACCTCTCAATAGAACAGTACATGCCAATGGGTTCTCGTTTTCAATCAAATATGAGAAGTATTCATCACCAATTAATTCGACTTTGAAAAGACCACATTTAGTACCGATATCCGACTCCTTCAAATCTTCGACACGATTCACAATGGTAGCACCAGTGGCTCTTGCGATTCTATTATTATCAGATTTTTTCACTCTTCTCAAAGCAGTGACACCACCCTTCAAAAGATAGTGCTGTGCTAAATCTGAAACACCCTTTTCTGTGATGACAAGGTCAGGATTGAATTGCAAAATTTGGTCGCAAAGCAATTTGACTTGTTCTTCTTCAATCTGTAAAATTCTGTTCCAGTCTTCTTCATTTGTGATTTCGATATTAGTTTGGGATTCACCTTTCTTGTATTCTAATGGACAATCCAACAATATGATTCTTGGATTCTTGATATTACGTTTCATTTTAGGGTGTGTGACGTCTTTGTTCAATATAATACCGTCCAACACCTCGCAGTCTTCGACTTCGCCACCTGGAATCTTTTCGACACGGACATATCTTTTTATATCGATTTCTTTACGATCATCGCCATTGTCAATCATGACAGTTTTGACAGCTTTCAAAGCCAATCTACACATCTTTTCGCTCCATTTGGAGATGTATTTGGTACCAATTGAGGCACTTATCAATTTGATCATGGCGTCTTCGTTTTCAATGTCGATTGGCTTCGAGGTCTCTCTGATTATATCCAAGGAGTCGGACAATGCTTGTTTCAAGGCCTGGATTATGATCACAGGATGTATATTCTTATTTTCGATGTACTGGAAGGTCTGTGCTAGGATTTCCCCCGCCAAAATGATGACTGATGTGGTTCCGTCACCCACTTCTTCATCCTGGGTTCTGGAAAGCTCAATCATAGATTTTGCAGCTGGATGCGCGACATCAATCTCGCGCAAAATGGCGTGACCATCGTTGGTCAAGACTATTCCGCCCATTGGGTCCAAAAGCATCTTGAGCATGGCCTTTGGGCCAAGACATGTTCTGATTATATCGGCCACTGCTTTGGCAGCAGTGATATTTGAGATTTGAGCCTCACGACCTGTTTTTCTGTCTGTCGCAGTGTTCATAAACACGACTGGGGCCTGCATTTTCCTTTGTTCTTCGATAAATGACTACTGTATTGCGATGGTTGTTCGTAAAATTAAGAATAGGCCTAGCATTAGCCATCATTTTCAAACATCCTGATGTTCAATAGTGGACGTATGTAAATTTTCCACTTAATAATAACGGTGATCAAAAGGATTCAAAAAAAAAATAAAAAAAAAATTTTTTGAAGCAAAAAAAAAACGGTTACCCGGCTGTCATGACATGCATGCGCCAGAGAGCATAATAACGCATGGAATAGCATCCGTGATTTTTCAAAGGAATTCGTAGTACAATTGGTTGTGTAGTAGTGATTCATATTATTTGCTCTACAATATATCAGGTCAAATAGTTGGCTTGTCGTAGACACTCTGTGGCAACATCACTGATGCATCTGAACCGCTGGGGCCCCAAGGGTGTGCCGCCGTACCACCGTGCAACCACGATGAACACATTACATATCTTGGTGCGGTCTAGTAGTCCCTGCAATCTCAAGCCTGCACCGCTTTCTCCACAGTCGTGGTATCCCTGGTCAGAAACAGAAGTCGCTAGCTCGGACGCTGTCTGGGCGCTGTTTTTGGCAGCATGTTTCTCGTCCACGGAAGAGGTGCCCATGGATTTTTTCTTCAGCTTATTTGGCTTCGAGACCTGGTTCGAAGACACGGAGCCGTTGCTGCTGCCTGTGGAGGCGATCCTGAAAGCGTACATGTGGGGATGTGTGGCTTTTTTCAAACCTTTGTCGAACTGGTAAAGCAGTTCCAAAAGCTCTGGGATTTGCGATCTTCCTGTTATCCGAATACAATAGCCCTTGAATTTTGATTTCTTCACAGTAAGCACAGTCGATTGTGTCCATTTACACATGATTAATTACACTGGATTCACTCGCTGACGATTCCAAATGCTGCCATCAATGCCAGCAGTGTCTTCACATCGCTGAAATCTGTATAATTGATCAGCTTCAGATACTGTAAATCAGCTAAAGCAGTTTGCGCGTGGAAAATTCAACTACTTTTAAAAGCACGCCACTTTCTGCGGATCAATATCGTTCTCCTTTCAGATACTTCGGAGTTTGCAAGCCCTTTACCTCAACAAGTGATCAATTTCAACTGTTGGCATCAATCGAACCAAACCCTACAAAACAACATAGTCTCTTTCTGTTTTATATTGAGCTATTGTACGAAATAACAATCTAAAAAAAAAGTAAAGAGTAAAAATTGAATCTTTTATCCATGAAATTAGAACTTGCCAGATTGTTCGCCAATGTACGTCAATAGCTTCCCGTTTTGCATGAAGTTCTCAACGTTCTTGAAAACAGTCAACTGAGCGTTGATCCGTGTAACCTTGGTGAAACTACCCAAGTGTGGCAACGCGAAAACGTTACCCAAGTTGGCCAACTTGTAATTGATGTTTGGCTCATTACTAAATACGTCCAAACCAGCAGACAAGATCTTCTTGGACTCTAAGCCCTCGATCAACGCAGCCTCATCGATAATATCACCACGTGCAGTGTTCACGATAATTACACCATCCTTCATTTTCAGGATTGCTTCAGCATTGATCAAATGCTTTGTTTCTGGTGTTAATGCAATATTCAAGTCAATCACGTCCGCAATTTTGAATAATTCATCAAGGGATGATACTGGCAGGACACCGAGTTGAGATTCCAATTCTGGGTCATTCAATGGTGATCTGTTCCAGTACACAGTTTTCTTGAAACCCAATGGCTTGCATCTGGCAGCAACTTGTTTTCCAATTGCACCTAATCCTACAATTCCTAACACCTTGTCATCTGGAGCAACGCCAACAATAGGTGGGTTTTCAAATTTGTGGTTTTCAAGAGAGCGTATTCCATACTTGTAGAATCTCATAGCACCCAAAAGAAGAAAAAGATTTGTGTCAGCAGTCGATGTATCCAAATCGTAGACTCTAGAAATTTGAATGTTTCTCTTTGTTGCCTCTTTGAAATCAATTTGGTTGTAACCAGCTGAAGAAAACGAGACAACTTTTAAATTTGGAAGTAGATCAAATATTTCTTGATCTAACTTATAGAAATCTTTGACTCCGGCAATTATATCAATTTTCTTCCATTGATTGTTAGCTTCTTCCAGGCCCTTCAATTTTGATTTGAACTCGGCAAAATCTTTGCATTCGTCGATTATCAAATCAGCTGATGGGTGTTCTTCCTTAAATTCAGTCCATTTTTCCTTAGTAAAAGGGAAATTGTTGAGATTGACGAGTATTGTAGGATTTTCTAAAAACATCTTTTTAATAAATCTTTCTTCACGGAGTTATTTTGAAGTTTGTTCAATTTACAATTTACCATCAACAGAAATGTGGCTCCAATATTGTATTGATGGGGTGATATAGATACATATTTATATTAAGTTTGTTATCGGAAAAATTTAGCCGCAAACGATTACTCTGAATCGGTGAAATTTCGGAGATTTCCAAAAAAAGACGTATGAAAAAAGTAAAAAGAAAAGTATGGTTGCTCCACAAATGGTTGAATATACTCTTATTCATTTACTACGTAATGCTGATCTTAAAATATACATGTTTAAAACTAATCGTGCTATAATTAAATATCTAAAAATGAGTTCTGTAAACCTTTGCTAACATCTTTCATTGAATATCAATCCAAATTTTTCACAATCATTGGTAGTTATAAAAAAAAAAAAAAAAACCAAGAGTCTAACAATAAGAACTAGGCTCTTCCATAGAGAAGAAGAGCAAGCTGACTTTATAACATACCATGGAAACGTATTGGCCTTTATTTATAGAGCTTAGTTTTGTTTCAGACGTGTCTTCTTGAATTGCGACAAAAAGTACCAATTTTTGATGACGACAATAATCACCACAATTAGAGCTAAAGGAGGCAAGGCCCACAATAAAAACAGCCACCAATCGTATGGTCTCACTTTACCTTCAACCAACACGTTCAATTCATCGTACAATTCATCAATAGTTCCATCGTTGACAATGTTGTAGTCTGCTAACTTTATTTTAGTTTCCATTGGGAACTGCGATTTGATTCTTTGTTTTGCATCTTCTTCAGTAAGCTCGGGGTTTCTTTTCAACAATCTCTCTATTTGAATGTCTGGGTCGCAAGAAACGTTGATCACTTTACCGCACAATAAATTGAAGTTGGTCTCAAATAACAAGGGAACGTCCAAAACAACTAACGAGGCACCACAGACATATTGCTTTATGATTTCATAGAAAATAGACATAAGAATACGGGTATGAAGAAAAGAATTGAGCTTCATCAAATGATGGATGTTTGAATCACCAAATACTAATCTTGACAACACCAATCTATCTAACTCTCCGTCATCCTGAAGTAATTTCATCTTTCTGGCTTCACTTATGGGAGTGAAATACTCTACAATTTTTTTGTATGCAGGTTTCCCTTTCAATGCTTCTTCTTTGGCTATTTTGTCGGCATCAACAATATGGAACTTGTAATGTGTTTTGAGACGATCAGAAATCGTGGACTTTCCAGTAGCTATGGAGCCTGTCAAACCAACGATCAACATTTTCGATAATTTTTTCTATGTTTAATATATCCGATTCCTGGGAAAATTGGCCTTCTGTGTGAGATGAAAATACTCTAGTATCACTAACTTGCTTAAAAATGTCAAAAAACTAGTATTTTCAATCTATCTGATCGATTTCGAACAGTATTTAAAAGGTTTCAATGAGTGTATTTAAATAAAGGTTTCAAAGAGTAGAAAAACAACGTAGAACAATAATAAAGTTTGCTTTAAAATAGCGCGGAGAGATATCCAAAAGAAAAAAAAAAGAAAAAAAAAGAGAGATTAAAAAAAAAGACGTTAGCCAATCAAAGCACTTTCTCCGGCAAATATTCTACTTATTATACCAATCTATAATCTATGTCTATTAGTGTAAATGATATATGAATATATATATATGAAATAATTCAAAACAACGGTATGCAAAATCAGATTTGCTTGTAGATATTCAGTAAGCAGCGAATATCCCTGGTGCGTAGTCTTTTTTCTTGTCTGTTTTTACTGTCCACCTGGCGTAATGTTTACAGAAAAGAGAGAACCAAGAGGGTCTGCGAAATCTGGAAAGTGAGCCAACATTGAGCCCAAATTTTCGCTTTTAAGCATCATAAAACTATTTGAAGCCTCTGCAATAGCTCTCCCCTCGCCTAATACACGGAAAAGTGGAGCGATGGCTCCACCAACAATACTGACAAGACTTAAAACATTTAATTGGCCTGTCAAAGCAAAAGAGCTAAAGGTATCTGCAATACTGATAGCTGCAACAGCGACCACTGCTTCGATGGCATCAAGGAAAAGCGTTGCAACACTTAAAAATGCGAATACTATACCCAAAGCCATGGCAATCTTCTCTTTTTTTAATTCTTTTGTGATTTCTTTACCTTCCGTGTAGAAAACTTCTACTTCTCTTGATAATTTACCATAAGTAATTACCGGAGTTAAGAAGTGAAGCAAGGTTAAAGGATCAGTCTTCCCCAAATTGTGCTTGGCAGTTTCCACCAAATTAGCCAAGCTGGTAATATTGTCTGCTCCGATCATACTCATTGGATTTTCATCAATATAAGCTGCTACAGGCATGGTAACATTGTGGATTTTGTTTTCATAAAGAATCGCGTGAGCAGAGGCATCGGCTTGACCTATTTGAGCTTTAGTAATCGTAGTATTAAAATACTTACTCATACTTTCCAAAGCAGGCTCAACTGAGGACTCATTTAGATACATATTATTAAAATTAACTTTGGTAGTTCCTCTTCCCCCAAACAAGGTATTAACATACGCACATGTTCTAGCAGCACACAGATAATACTGATAACCTTGTTCTTTCACAAACCAATCATCGAATTTGCTGGACAAGTATTGTTGGTACGCCTTCAAAAAGTTATTGTAGTATTTGGTGTAGGTATCGTTGTTGTTATACATAAATGTTAGGTTCGCAACGGATTGTTCACCTACATTGATCAAATAACTGACATATGCTTCGTTTCCGCATCCATATTTGGCTTTCGCGATATCTTCGTACTTAGTAATGTTCATCAGGGCAATATCGCATTTGTATATATCGACATACGATGATTCAGTAGGAACAGCTCCTGGCAAAACAGTGGGGGTGACAGTGATCTGAGGAATAGACTGTTTTTTGCTTTTTCTTTTTTCCAAAATTATCGTCTTATCTGGCTTAATGCCTGCCAAAGTATTAAAACAGGCGACGAGCTGGGTAAACACACTCAAACAGAATAGTAAGTATTTGAATGTGATTTGCATTGTAAAGTTTATGTGTAATATTGGTGTAGTCCTTTTCCTCTTGGATTGCACCAAGTTTTTTCATCAGAGAATACGTATGACTGATGAAACTGGGATTCTTCCTGTTCTATATACTATCTGGAGGTCTGTAATTTGTATTTTGTCATTCCAAGTTACTTCTCTTTCACGATTCCTCAGATCTGCATTTCGATACAACAATACACATTTGCTGATGAGCGAGCACTTCAAAAGTCCAAGAAAACCTTGTAATACAATTAAAGTACCTTTGTCTGTTGTTACAAGATAATAATAACTCTTGTCAGAGTGTTACAATACATTGATAATTATTCCCATCTTTCGTTATCGCTGTTTATATGAGGAATTTGAAACACTAAATTTCTTGAATCAGATGCCGATGAGAATGGTTAAACGCTTTTGCGGCAGTTTATGCATGCTGTTTGCGGTTAACTCATAATACTCAACGTTGGATATCTTGGTTTTCGCGATTTACTGCTGAGGCTTATAAGAAAAAACCCTTTACACTAAAAAGTATATAACCTCTACATCTATTATAGATTCAGATATCGTGAAACTGAAAAAGCTGAGATAATAACCATTGGTAATAGATAAGTTAGAAAAACAAACTTTTTGTCATCTGCAATAACATGGAGTGCTTCAAACTATTTTACGTTGTCGAGCTGTTGTAAATCTATATATATTAGTGTGATTTTACCCGTAGATCTATCTATTTGTGTGCGTATTTCAGCTGACCAGCACATTTACTAAAATAACCATCGATGAAATCAAAGCTATTATTTGCTTTCTTTGCATTTGAACTTTCTGACCATCATTCTTGATCAATTTCTTATTTTCGGCATTTGTAGTATTCGAAAACTGGACAAATCCATTGTTTTTCTGTTTTTCTGAAGATTGTATATCTGAGGTGGTTTTTTGGTTGAGACTTAAATCCTTGGATGTATTGTTTGTTTCCAAGTCGCTGCTTTTCTCTGAAATTTCAAGTGAAATTTCGTGGTCCGTTTCAATAAATTCTTCCTTCTCCTCTATCTGTTGTTCTTCCCTTTTATCGTCTTGTTTTGGCTCTAATCCTTTTTCTTCACCTATCTCTGTTTCGGCATCCTCACCTGCTTTCATTATTTTTTGATTATTCACTTCTTTGGTTCTTGATTTCTTAGTCACCGCTTCTTCCTTCATTAATTTTTCATTCATTACTTCCTCATTCACTGCTTCCTCATCTTCACCTTGTAAAACATCAAATACCTCATCATCTATTTGTTCCACTCTTCCATTTACTTCACCACCTATACACTCTATTGAAGAAATATCACCCGTTTTATCGGCATATTTGTAAACCTTACCACTAGAATAGTCTGTTATCAAGATTCTTTCTATTTCCATCGAGAATGGCCCAGCGGCAAAGTCTGTGATTCCGCCAGCCCATTCAATAGTTCCTGGTAAATTCTCGGGATCCCCACCGACCCAGCTTCCAATATAAACAGACATAGGGGTCTGAGGATATCCGTAATCTCGAATGCTTGCATCATTAATGACTTCTCGTATAAGCTTACCGTCAATATAGAAAGTTAACTTTTGAATAGTCCAATCAATAACGTAATCGTGAAAGGTGTTGATAGTATCAGGTACATCATGGTATCTTCCTCTTAAATAATCTGAAATATTTCCCCTTACAAAATAATTGGTCTGAACAGTGTTAGGACGACCCCCAATCCATTCGATATCAATTTCATCTAAATCATCACTTTGTAAAAATACGCTTGATATAATGCCCCTGCCCTTAGAAGCTTTTGCTCTGAATTCCACTCTTCCAAAAAGAATATAAAACTTAGATTTGAGTGATGGATTATCGAAACGCTTTTCTATTGAAAGTTTCAAACCACCTGGAGTATATTCATACTTTCCTCTTGGGGAAAAATTTGAGAATAAAGGAGAAGGATTAGTGAATCTCTCAAATATAGTTTGTGATAAGGCTTGATCTACACCCATACATTCTGATTCTTTCAAAGGATTACAAGGCTTGACTTCCATAGTCATCACTTGATGCAAGAATAAAACTATAAATGCACACGAAAGTGAACGCCAAAGTACTTTTACCATTTTTTATTAATAAAGATAGGTTGATTTTTAATTCGTTTTAAAGTCTTTTTTCTACTGTTGTTTTCTTTTTCTAAATTGATTTTTGATGCTACTACTGACCTTTAGCTTGTTATTTGATATCAGTCTTGCCAGAGCAAAGCTTTCATCAATATTAATGTGCGTCAAATAGCTAAAGTAAAAATATACAATTCTCAGTAAGTTTACGGAATCTTTGTTTTGATAGATAGAGCGCTATTATAAGTTAAAGAAAGAAATAGTGTATTTCAGTTGCTGATAAAACTCAATAACCAAGTGGAGAAATAAAAACAAATAATTGAAAGCAAAAACTAAAACAGAAATGTTAAAGAATGCCAACAATCAATGTTATTCAGCAATCTTTTCATTTAACTATTACTTTGATCTTGGAAAATTTTTTTTTGGAAAAAAGGTACAATTTAGGTAAAAGACACTAATTAGTCAATATTTGAGGTTATCACAAAGCAATGATATTTTTTTTTAGGTTGAGATTTATATCTTAGGGCAGCAATTGAAAATTTAGATTTCACCAAATAAACTTGAAACTTGTTACCTTTCTCTATTTTTCCATGCTAAGCTTAGAAACAATAGAAAAGAAAAAAGCATAACTTTTATCCTCAAATGATTACTGTTTCTGCTATTTAGAGATGAGCGGAAGTTTGGGTAATCAAGGTTTCAGTGAGAAAAAGATTCAAACATTCAAAGTTCAAGAGAATAAACTTATGTGGTGATTGTCAGCGCTAATCTAAGATTAAGACAACTTCTGGATGCGAGTAGATTAATTGCATATTAATGGAACTATGCAACAGCTTCTGCTAATAGTATTTCCAGTACATTTCGTCATATCCAACGGTGACAGTGGGATCCTTTCCATAAAGTGACTGCCAGTCTGAAAAGCCACCTTTGAGGACATATATGTTGAAAGACTCCTGGGTTTGGGGAAGGGATCGTGTAAACTTTAAGGCGCAAGATGGCCCTCTGACCTGAGACAAAGCACAATGGAACACGACGTCCTTTATATCATGGCGCTGTAGCTCCTTTATTAGCTCAGGTATATTTCTTTCAAATGTCGCAGAAGGATAGTGTTTACAATCGGTAATGTGCCCCCCTTGGAAGTCATCATCTCTGACATCTACTACCGCAAATTGCAGCTTGCCCGAGTCTATCCAGCTTTTCAATTGCTGAGGCTTAATATACTTCAATGTTGCGAGAGAGGCCATTAACAATACTTGATTTATATTATCTACTACTGTTTTTATCTGTTTTTTTTCCCTTTCGATTCGTTGTCGATATTTTCCCTTAAATATGTCTTCAACCTATCCATTTTATCATATAGATAAGATATGGTTATTAAAAACCAGATGCAAGACTGTAGAAATATTGGTTTTGAGATTCGCCTACCGTTACGCGCCCAGTTCATGTCGGAACTGATTCTACAATCTTTTTATTTATTTGTTTTCCAATGGGATGTTTACATGTTTTGTTTACACTTTAAATATTAGGAAGATTCAGTTATTCCAAGCCTTTAAACATCTCAGTGAAGGTAACAAAACAGGAATTTGCATGCAAAGCAGGACCAAGAACTCTAAGATAGTTCAAAAAGATAACAATAATGTCAAACAATGACTAATAGTTCTGAAAATAGTGAGCACAATAGAGCTAACGAACAATTTGCAGACTATAATGTCTTGGAGAATATCAAGGAAAACATCAGGCCGCAAAGACAAGGCAGATCAGCCACATCTATAGCAAGAGTGTTGCAAGTACCTAGCAATGAACTCGGGAGTCTCCAGCTCCAGCAGAGAAATCATTTCGAGAACTTGATCAATAACCAAGAAGATTTGGATGATCCAATAGAGCCTTTTATCGACTACATCAAATGGATCGATGATAACTTTCCCGAAGGTCCCAACAGTAACAATGGGCTCATATCAATCATGGAGCTTTGCACCAACACTTTCAAAAATAGTTTAATATATAAAAATGACCCCAGGTATTTGAAGGTTTGGATCAAATATTCGACCTATTCCGAGAATCCTGCAGACGTGTTTGTTTTCCTTTATAGAAAAGAAATAGGCTTATTATTAAGCGTTTATTACGAAGAATATGCTAGAGTTCTAGAGGCAAATAAGCAGTATGACGAGGCTAATCAAGTCTTCCAAAAAGGTTTGCTACTCGAAGCTAAGCCATCGAAAAGATTGCAAACAAAGTATAATCAATTTAGAGTACGAGTGTCTTCAGTTCCCAAGGAATTGATAGAACCAGAAGGAGAAGTCACTTATTCTGATCCGTTCCCCAAAAGGCAAGCATTATCGTTAAAATCTGAATTTGCTTCATCCCTGCTTATTCCTGATGATGTGAAAGACGCATATCCTCATCAAGATGAGGATTCTGAAATTGTGGGAAGAGATCAAGCCCATATGCATAGTAAGGCTAAAAGTAAAAGTCAGGAAGCTTTTCGAATTTATTCGGATCCAAATCCATCTGGAATAAATAATCCTTTCTCTGGCAACTTGTTGAATGCTGGGCAATCTTTTGGGACGATCGCTGAAAGAACTAAAGAGAATAAAATGCCTGCTAAACCATGGGCTGGAGAAACCTTGCCACAGGAAACAATCCATATAGCATCTAAAGAACCAAAGATTTCTGTTTTCAAAGATCTTGATCTTCGAAAAGATGCGAACATACCAGTTTACAAAGTAATTGAGAACATAAATGCAGCTACAAATCAAACTAGTGTATCTAAATTAGATATAAATTTGGATTTGTTACACCCGCCAGACACCGCTGAAGAATACTGCTTAAATGAAGTGCTAGCCTTAATGAGAGGAAATTATTCAACGACATATGATATTCTCAGTGATACACAATCAATGAAGCATCTTGAGCATCAGCAAAGTGATGAAGAATCAGAGGCAGAAAATCAAGATGATCATTTTATGATTTATAATGATAATCTTAACCAACAAACTATAGGCAGTTTTAACTTGGAAGAAGACGAAAATAATTTAGATAAAGTATTTATGAACGGGAGTTTAGAAGATATTCCTGATAGCAGAAGTAAAAATGAAAATTCGACAATCAATAATTCAATGAATTCTTCTGTTGACCCAACTGATAAGTCTCCGGGTGTCACTATATTCACGAAAGAAGCCAACAATGAAATCGCTGAAATGTTCAAAAACAAATCCACCCATTTGCTAAATGCAAATGAAAATTTAAATTCGGACCTTTCTGCAGTTTGTAATAGCAATATCGATAAATTTAAAAAGAAATTATTTGAAGGACAAGTTGAACGCGAAGAAGAGTATACTGTTGACAATATTGATGAGTTCACAGAGCATACCAAACATCATGATGTAATAAAAAAATTCTCCAATAATAGAGAGCTGCCGAGTATTAAACATACACATGGTTCCTTGGAAGTTTTCCAAGATAATATGTTAGATAACCTTGAAAATGATGTTGCTGAACTCAGTATGATTGAAACTGATGAACCTGATAAAAATAAAATTATTAGTAAGAATAAAGATGATCCAGAAAATTTGAAAAATCCATTTTTATTAACCCCGGTGAAACGAGCATTGAGTAATAAGGGGTCACCTTTTTTGAGTAAGAAATCCAAAAATGACGATGAAATATTTTGCTCTGATATTTCAAATCCAGTTTCGAAGAATGCTTTTCCCTTGATTATTATTGATCCATTTGAAGAGGAAACAAAATCAAAATTTATTAATATGGTCTCTTCAAAAATTCAAGCCTTCGAAAATTATTTTACTTATGCATCTAAAAAGTCGACTTTCAAAAGCTTGAAGTTATTATCTGATTCAGCTGTTAAAAAGTATAATAGTAAGTTTATCAATTTTGAGAAAACTAATGAGCTCTATAGCATTAAAAAAAAATTGGGAGAAGGTGGCTTTGGAATTGTTTTTTTAATTGAGTCATCTATCAGTGGTAAGCTTGACGCCTTAAAGGTTGAATCGCCTGCAAGCAGGTGGGAGTTTTACATAATTAATGTTATACGAGAAAGGATGGTGAAAAAATTAGAGAATTATAAGATGAAGAGAGAAGAGCTTTTAGCTTCTTTGAAAAGTTCAATTGTTAATGTTAAAAAGATTCATTTTTATCAAGATGAAAGTTACCTAGTTTTAGACTATTTGCCTCAAGGAAATTTGTTAGATATTTTGAACATTTATAATGAGGTTAATGGGAAGCCAATAGATGAAATATTAGCTATATTTTTTGCCAAAGAAATCATGAAACTAGTGGAGTTATTACATTCTGTTAATATTATTCATGGTGATTTAAAGCCAGATAATTTGATGATCAACTTTACGGGATCATCATCTAACAACATGTCATTCAATAATAGGGATGACGTTTCCAGCTTCTTAAATACGAAGCATTTAACTTTGATTGATTTCGGAAGAGCTATAGATTTAGAATTAATTGATTCGCTGAATTACCTTTTTAAGACCAAATTGACATCGATCGATCCAGAGCAGGATTGCCCACAAATCGAAAATAATGAGCCGTGGAAGTTTGAAATAGATTATTTTGGGATTGCGAATATCGTACATACAATGCTATTTGGAGAATATATAAAATTGAAATCTGATCGTGGTATATATTCTTTGAAAAATAAATTCAAAAGATACTGGCAAGTGGAAATATGGAATTCTGTTTTTGAATTCTTATTAAATCCTAATAATTCTAATAATTCAAAGTGCTTAAGAGATCAAAGGATTATTCTTGAAAATTTTTTATTTGATGGAAAAAATAGTTATAAGAATATTTTTTCTTTAAAACAAATATTACTTGACATAGAATATTTGTTGCAAAGCTTCAGCAAGTAGATAATGAAATTTCCCATCACATATTTGGTTTAATGATTTCAAGAACGCAAAGATATAGTAAAAACCGTAGCCTGTATATCTATATATCTACAAATAAATTTTACTTCTAAACATTTAAAGGTTATTTTTTTATTTTATGTAGTGAGAGGATTAGCAGGAGAAAAATCCTTATGCTTGGGTTAATGTATTTTTTAAAGATGAAATCAAAATTGAGGCTATATTCTCACCTGTAGATCTAATTGTGATTTCATACTGATTAGAGGCATTCAAAGCTAAAACCAACAACGTACCGAAATTACCGTTTTTAGCTGTATGAATGATACCAGCAAATTTCAAAACTGATATTTGTATACTATCTTTCTCTTCAGTGCATTCACCCCAATGGACGATAGTTAAAAATTTTCTAATATTTATCAAGTCCCTAAAAATCGGTAAACACTTGCTAACAGGAATAGATGTATGGTCACTTAAGGCTGAATTATCAGCAGTGACCAACTGGGTCCATCGATTATCAAAATGTTTTTGAGATAATGATGTTGCAGTAATACATTTCATTAAAGTCATTGGTAGCTTAAATTTCAAAGAAGTAAAGGAACCAGTGAATATATTAAACTCCAAGATAGGAACCTCTTCATCATTGAAAGGCATTCTCGGTACAATTTCTAGATTCCACGAAGTACTGCTATTTCTAGGGATTTTATTATTTGGTAAAATAAGGTCTCTTACCAATAATGGTGGATTTTTTGTTTGTAAAAACTTGATGTTTGTGATAAGAGAGGTAATATCGGCAGGTGATTTATTGAGAATTTCAAGCCTGAACCCAATTTTTTTTTCTGTTTTAAGATCCATAAAAGTGAAAATTGCTGTTATTTTAACTATTGAATTTTCGAACAAAATATTCTTATTAGTTCTCATAAGTTTGTAGTACCCCGTTTCCCAATTAGAAGTTAGAACTACATCTTTACTCTTTTCATCAGTAGACGAAGAAGAAACTGAATCATCGAATGGATTCTCTGAAGCATCATCAACTGGTGATAATAACCTGTGTGTATCAAAATTATCTTCTTGAGGACTGCTATCGTCGAGTTCAAGTAGATTTTTATCTGCGATAAATCCTTTCTGTTCAAATCTAGCTAATACCAATTTTTGATTTCTAAACTTTGAAATATCAATTACTGGAAGATCACCAACCACGATATCCAATAAAGCATCATTTCTTGAGATGAGCTTGATATATTCGATAGAACGCTGTTGGATTTCAGTATTAACGGAGTTTAATTCAGTTCTAAAAAATTTTGAAATTGTATGTCTTAAGTTAACATCCTTTTTATAAAATTTTAAGAAGGCTGAAAGAATAATAAATCTTGTTCTTAAAGATGTTGCGTAATAATTATCATATAACAAATTATATTGGTTATCCATACTGAAAGGCGAGTCCAATTCTTGATTTTCAAAAACTAGTAGTTGACAGTACTCTCCTAATAGGAATGCACAAATCTTAATCATTGTGGGTGACCTGATAACATCATATTTTAGGTGCTTTATTGCTGATTTGCAAGCAAAAATTTTAAAATTGTTATTCGTTGAATTGGTAATAATTAGCATGAAACTTTTCCATACTTCAGAATTAATGTGATTTTTTGCTGTTGAAATAATCTTCAAACTTATCGTAACATACCAAGAGAAATCATTAGCAAATTTTTCGACTATCGAGTAAAGCTTTTGTGAGATTATCATCTTATTGGTATAGTCAGCTTCTTCCAAATATTTCAAAAGATCATTTGAAAGCGTTTCAATATTTTGGAAATCCGCAATCAAGCATAAAGTTTCAAAAGCCTTCTGTCTAACAGAAGTTTCAGCATCATTTAATAATGAAACAATAGATTCTGTATGCTTTTTAACGGAGTCATGAATGAAAAAATCATCCAATTTATTTGACTTACTAACAGCTGCTTGATAATATCTATCAGAAGATGCATCCATAATCTTGATTAAAGTATCCAATGTCAAATACCTGATATTAGCTTCCTTAGAGGTTAACAATTTACATAATGCATCGATTGCACCACTTATTGCATCCAGAGAAGGATCTAATCTAGTTGCCAAAGAAACGGCAGAGAACAAAATTGCGTTTTGCGCGTTAAATTGAGAACCACTTACTGTTGATAGTCTTCCATTTTCTATGCATTTTGCTACCACTGATCTGAGTTTTCCCAAGTGGGCTTTGTCTATATTAGTGACGGCCAATGAACTATAAGATCTACTGCATAATATAAGATCTTCTATCAAGTTTAGTAGCTGAACGGTAAGCCAAGGAGCAGGAACTTTATTGTAAATGTATTGGCTTGGGTATTTCTGATCTATAATTATGCTGTGTAACCTATCAATTAGAATCGGAAGATATATTTTACCTGTATCTTGACTATGTTTGGCGATATGGCCCATTAACGATGTAACAGATAATGCCAAACCAAAATCCTCAGCAAAGTCATCCAGCAATGCTAATATTCTAGGAACCCAGTAAGTTCTATATTTCTCTAAAATCGACGGATTCACTCGAATTAAGCGAAGCAATGCCAATGCGGCCTTTTTCTTGATATATACCAATGAAGTGGGTGATCTTAAAAGCAGAAAGACATTCTCACATAGAATGGAAGCTATCTCTTCATTTGCGATGGTTGCAACACAGTTTAACGCAAGGGCCACGAAATCAGAAACAGTAGACTCCAAATCAAGCTTCAAAGTATTTATGACCAAGGTCAACATCTCATGGGACTCGTTGAGAAACAAGGAGACTGCCAAGTATCCTACCTCTTTTTCCGAATACACTTTGGAGCTGAGTAATTGAATAGCCTCCATGTAGCCGAATGTGAGTTTGTGTCCGAGGATGTAAATGTAGATTAGTTTATATACATATTTCTTCCTCTGATATCCACTGATATTAGGCTGCAAGAATTGTTTTTGAATGTTGAAAAGCTCAGCATTGATTCTCTTCTCCTCTACTTCCTGAACTTTCGCACTACGTAAATCTGAAATGAACAGCTGCAAACCTTTCATGGATTGAACCATTTTTTCTCCGAAAGCTTTCTGGACTACCTACTGATAATATAATATTCGTCTGATCTTTCAAGAAGGCCTACTTTCTAGGTCTTTAGCTCAATGGGAAAAGATCAATAAACAATGTTTTGATGTATTTAAGTATCTTTACTTTTTTGAAAGTTTATATTTCATTTTTCTTTGCGTGTTTTTTTAATCTCAATATTTTCGGTACTGAAACGAACCTTATAAGTATTCTAGCACTACTTACTGTTTTACTTTTTCTAATGTGATTCACGTGAATTCAACATGAAATAGACACATATTATGCTATATTTGAAGTAAAATATTAAAGTATTTAATTCAAACTATTACGATTCGATAAAAAATTGACCTTAGGCAATAATGAAACGGAGAAGTCAATTGAGCTTATTCATTTGGCAAGGCTTTTGTAGAAGTTTCTCATTTTTTCAACTGAATCACCAGCTGATCCAAATATTGGGTTCATAGCAGCAACGGTATCGTCAGCCGATTTGGCAATCGTATCATTTACTTTTTGCGGAATATAACAATAAGCTGAGGCGTCCAAGTCATCAGATTCTGCTTTCTTTTCATGATCGAATTTGTAAGTGTGCTGTACGTGTGACAAACCTGCCAACACATAATTCGTGTGGTACAAATCAGGGGTCTTTCCAGGTTTATCAATAAGACCACCAGTTTCGTATTGGCAACAGCCCAAAATGTATTTTGACAAATCCTCTCTTGAAAATAGTGATTCAAATCCGGTAGCTGCTTCTAGAAAATGGAAAATACCACCGACCCAATGACTATAGCACCCGTCAACTAGTTTGTTGGTTCTTCCTGAGAAACCACCTTCGATATCCATCTGGCGGTCTACACACCAGCTGATCAATTTATCCAAGTTGCAATGCTTATTAAGCATAACTTTGGGGTCACCAAGTATGCACATGGAAGCCACTGCACAAAATGTGTAGCCTCCATGAGCCTCGTTACCTATATCACCACCAAAACCGCCTTCATATGTTTGGCATTTGCTCAACCAGTCAATCGTGCCTTCTATAAGTTCCTCTGACATTATGTGTAGCATTGATGCAGTACAAAGAACACAGTACACTGCTCTTGTATCTGATTCTCCATTCTTGTGCATTGAGAAAGAGCCGTTTTCTTTTTTAAGATCATTTAGCATCCACTTATAGACTGCATCACGATCGAGTTTAGACCAAGAAGTTTCATTATCGCAAAAAGAGAATGCAACCAAAGATGAATAAGTAGATGCTGCATGGCCTATTTGCATACCCCCGCCTGCTATTCCTCCCTCAACTCTATCTACTAATGATAGAACCTTGTCAGCTATTTTAGCTTTTATATTCTCATCGATTTCCGTATGAATTAGCACCAAAGCATTCAAAGTCCAGTACATAAGCCAAGATTGTGACGAGTCGAGCTTGACAAAAGCAAAGGGAAGCTTCTGTGTCAATCTTGGAATCAAAAAATTGAAATGCTTTTCGTCTTGAAGTTCTAACGAACTCTGCCCGTCATCCTCCATGAGTTGCTTGTAAATATCGCTACACGTCTTTTCCACTCGTATCTGTGATCTGATGGTCCTTGTATACAAATCATGATCATTGTAATATTTCTCTCTTGCACTGAATGCTTTCACAGAATTAATCATGCTTTCTAAATCAATATCAGATCTCGAGGGTATAATTTCTTCAATGACATTATTTTCATCCTCTAGTATTGTGATCTTGGAATCTCTTTTTCTACCCAAAAGACTTCTTGAAATCTTTATATCATTTATGCTTCTTAAATTGACCATTTATCCTTCCATACTATTTGATACTATACTCAGTTCAAACTAATATCAAAGTGCCTGAGAACTGACAAAAAATCACCAGAGCATTCAAACACCCTAATTTGGAAACTAAAACATTTTTTTAAGAGAACGTTAAACAAGTTACATGCATGAAGAATACTAATAAAAAAAAATATACAACATTGCGTCAAACTTTTCAACATGTACGAAACAAATATTATATAAACTACTCTTGAAATGAAACTACTAATTTATTCGTATGAAATTTGCCATTTAACCAATCAAGGAAACTTCGAAATTAGTATCACATCCAATCTGTAGAATGAGATCGCCTGTTCCAGATTCAAATCTTTCGAGAATAACCAAATACTCGGTGTCACCATCCAACTGTAGATCATTGATAAACAACCCATATAGATTGTCATCGAATTTCTCTTGTTTATAGACAATGTATTTGCTATCAGCTATATTAATTCTTATCTTTGGTCGATAGCAATCTAATGAGCGTTTAAAATTTTTATTATTGAACGATTCACCATGCGCAGACTGTTCCTTGGGATCATAATCATCGGAAGAGAATGCCCTTATATCGATGGTGGATCCTCTTGATAACTTCAACTGAAGCTCCTTTCTATTATGGTTATTCCAGTGGAATGCTAAGCTTCTATTAAACAATTTCTTATTGATATTATTCAATTTTTGTAAGGAAAAATTCTGACACTGACTTTGAATTACCAATTTGTACTCACATTCATCTATGGTTAATTCAGATAAAGGTAGATACGTCGACAAAAGTAAAACATATTTCCTATTTCTATGTAGTTTCAAATTTTCGATGACTACTTCACCATCACCCTTATATTTTTCGTTGTATATAAGTTTTTTCGAATCAAAAGATTGTATACCGTATTCTCCAGGGTACCAAAAAATCTGCAAATTGAAAAGAACTTCCAAATTTTTAATGAACAAAAATATATTTGCAATTTCATAGCTCTCTGAATCCTCGCCCAGGAATTCCAAAACATATTGAGGATTGTTGATGTAATCAGTGTACAACCAATTCCCTCCTGAATTTTTAGTAGTCCATTTATCTATAATCTTCTCAACTTTGCATTCGTCAAATCTTGATTTCCTCAAGCTGATTGCATTTTTCGAAAAGGAGAAACAGTTGAAATTGTAAGCCACCATTACATCTTTCACTAATCTATTATTATCTTTATCTACAAATGTATGACCTTTCAGTTTAGTTTCCACAATAACAGTGATTGCTTTCTTAGGTGGAATAACAACAAATTTCGAAAAAAGCGCATTCTTGGTCTCTATTGATGCTAAAATCTGATTATTTCCAGAGTAAGAAATGAACCTCTGACCATGTTCTGACAATATTATAGTAACTTTAGTAATTACTGTATATCCATTCGAATCATCATTACTCGAAATTTGTGTTCTTGTTTTGAAATACTTAATATCCTCATTTATAAACAAAAACACCTTCTGCTCATCTTTCGAAATGTTTTCTATTGTATATTGAGGCTTGTCCATAACATCAGAATTAGGAACGGTTTTGAAATCTACCATTCCTATAAATTTATCAGAAGAGTTCAGCTGGAAATATTCTGGATTCCAGTTTAAATAGATAGTTTCAAAACATCTCAAAAACTTATCGAGACCTATCCAAAATTCTCTGTTCGATTCAAGAAACCAAGGGTTTCTGATTAGCAAGAGTTTATCACTCTTAGTAACTTTCAAATCTATAATTGAAAAATCATGATTAGCAGCCAAAAATATACTATTACCGTCTATAATTGTTGTAAAACTTGATCTACCTGTACCAGCATTAATCAATAAATTTTGGCTATTTTTCTTTTCAGTGATACCAGACTTGAAGTTACTATAGATTAAATTCCAAAATTCATCTTTATTTGTGATACTGTTCGTCTTCAAATATTGAGGAATCCACCCAGTTAATAAATATGTATCAAATCCAGAATTTGATCCCTCAAATTCATAGGAATTATTACCTGCTAATTTCAAGTAGGCCTTCTCTATTAGTGCTGGCCACACAATTGCGTCATTTGAATATGATTGTATATATAACCCACTTTTTTTGGATACATGAGATGAAGAGCATGTCATGGATGGTAGTATATCATTAATGCGAACAACTCTTCGACATCCGTTTACAAATAAGCATACCAAATATTTATACGTATTGATTCCAAAAGGATGAATAATTCTAGACAAAATTTCTGGGTTGTAATTCATAATGGATATCATTGAGGCCAGCAAAGAGCATGTTGACATGTTATTACTCTGACAGAGCATTTTCAACCCAGGATCGGATAAATCCCAGTTACCCTCGAATTGATCACAAAAATGTCTCCATTCCACTTTTTGGTTATCCGCAATTATTTTAAAATTCAGTGAAATCTCGTAGTTGAAGTTATCCTCAAAACTTTTATCGTTGGTATCAACAAAAGTAAAAGGAATTGATCTTTTAGATATTATGAGTGGTGAGAAGAATTCATTATTGATTTTCGAGCTTATCCATTTGAGCTTTTCCTTCATTGAAATACTAGATTTATTTGGCTGGGATTTGAGTTGGGAAAACAATTCCATTACCATTTCAATAAGTTCCGTCTCATCTTGATTCAATTTGTTTTTGTTTTTATTCAACAATTCATTCGAACAAAGTTGAATAGCATCCAAACATGAAGATCTAGCATCTTCAAATTTCAGTAAATGGTAGAGAAATAGTGATTTCTCGAGTAATTGCTGAACTTTGTCTGTTGTACCAATATTTTCACTTCTGTTTACCATAATTTTTCATTTATGGATCATATGTCTATGGTGATATTACTATAGTTTATTCGATAACATATTGGTCTTGACTCCTACTATGTAAGCGTCAAAAAGAAAAAAGTATGGTTAGATTTTTGAGATAATAATATGATTTCATAGAATATTTACCCCATTTTTTATTTTTATTTTTTTTTCTGAGCAAATAACCTCTACGTATACAGAATTTTGAATCTTACTTCGATGCTTTGTTATAAATGGGTTTACAAAAGGTTTAAAATAACATGGAAAGAAGTGAATGCTTCCAAGAGATTGAATTTCTCTTATAAGGAGAAATATAAAGAACATGTTGGTCAAAAATTGCGAGAAATGAAAACAATCTATAAGTAAAAAGAAAACCTATTTGGAATTTGAGCGTGTTCATATTCTTCAAGCAGCAACCACAAAACATAGCTGTTTGTGTTTAATATTCTGAAAAGATATTGTATTCACTCTATTTCTGTGACCTTTTGTTTTTTAAACTGAACCTTTCCATCTAAAATCTCTATTTCAACACCTTTCTCTTTCAATTCGTCCTCGTTAACTACCTTTTTAGCCTCTAGTGACCGTACAAACTCCTGATTAGCTGGATTATCCTGCATTAAATATTTGATACAAACAATAGATGTTTCTTTGATATATGGATTTACCTGATCAATGATACAATTCGATAAGATTATTTCAAGGCAATGGGAGGTCCGTACCAACTCTTGGTTCTCGAAGTTATTTATAACCAAATAGGACATATTCTCAATAGCCAACTTTTTCAAGTTCTTGAAGAGCTTGGGATCCTCACTGTCACTTTTCGCATTCAGTAACTTTGAAATCGGAAGGACATTTTCCTGTAAAATCTTCAATAAGCGAATCAAAGTATTTAGAAATTTGTAGTAGTTCAAAAGCTCCACAACTGAATTAAATGTGATTAAATGGGATAGAGTGTCCAACAAATAATATAAATTTAAACTCAAAAATTTAGCTGTTTGAGAGTCACTGAGGTTTTGGTCTTTAGTAGCAAAAAGCTCGTCACTTTTATTTACCAAAATATTCATAAAATCGGAAATCCAGGTTAATACTGGCATGAGATCATCATTGGAGTAGTTGTTTATGTTCGTTAACAAAATTTGGGATATATGTGATAATTCCGTGAGCAAGTTCGGGTTTCTATTGGATGCCATATTTTTAGAAATAAAAGTCGTTAAACTTTCATGTTTAAATATGTATGAGAAAATATTGGATAATATTAGAAAGTTAGAGTTGGAACAGCTAGAGTTTGTTGTTTCATTTTGGTTGATGTACAAGTTATCATAGATAGATAAGAACCAATTGCACAATTTATTTAACAATACAATATCATCATAATCTTTTAAAAGCCGGGAAATGAAACTGGAGCTCAAGATGGTATTATGCTGGTATATTATTGCGTCACCATTTATAATGAATTGATTCAAATAAACAAGAAAAGAATTGAAATATTCTCGATTACTACAGGATAGATACGTTTGGTTATCATTGATGGTGTCTATACTATCGATCACATCGTTATCAAATTGAGGAGCTGTAACCATTTCAGAGATTAGTTTCTTTATCTGCGTGAAATGTAAATCAGAAATTTTATTAGTAACGTTGGAACCACATTCAGTTTGGTCTATCTTATGCCCATTAAAATCACCAGAAAGATTACTGAGGCATTGGAAAATAGCTACTGAAAGTTTTTCGATAACAAATGTCTCTATACTCTGGACATGCGAATTGTTACTGTTCTGAAACATGATCCTATTTTTTGATATAATAGTTAGGCTTTGCAACAATCGGGTATGACAGAGTAATAAGCTATCGTAAAAGTCTCGTAAATCATGAATCACAAAGTCTTTCTCTAGAGCGAGTAAATTTCTTAAAAGAATTATTAATCCTCTAAAGACTCTGAGCTTTTGCAAAAGTGCATCTAAGTTCCATTTTTCGTCGATTGGTTCAGTATTCTTATTATGTTCTTGGAATTCAGAATTTACTTGATGGATCACCGATATTATCTCATTAAAGAAGTACTTTCTTTGTTTATTGAGAAACTTCTCTCTTATATCATTATTAGAGGCATCTGCTGATTGATTCACCAAAGAACCTAATGATTGTAAGTAAGAAGGATATTTCAGGGTATCTTTAAGATTGAAACTTATAAACTCATTGCACATCTTTATGTATTATACGCCGATAACTTCTTTGAACTTTATATTTATCAATACGACCTTTCTTTACTTCTTCTTTCCTTTGAAAGATCACCAATAATAAGCCTCGATATGAGCTGAAGGTACTAATATATAACTTTTATTATTGTTTTATCCAATTAGAAGATGATTAAGTAGCAGCATATTTCAAAGGGTAAATACTGGTGCACACACAGAAAAAAATGGGGAAAAAAAAAAACAGAAAAAATATATACCAAATAACTAGATATGTTGATTCCAAACTGATAAGTTAAATCTAAATGAACCTATCATCGAAATATATGACAATAACTAAAGATTAACAACAGGATTTAGAGAAAGGAGCTAATCTAAGATAATGAAAAGATTCTATAGTACTAATAATATAACCAAATTGCTAAAGCAGCTTCCGAAAGCTACTGGAAATGGACCATTTGCGAGCCCAGTAAAATTCACAACTTTAAATTCCAACACACACGATGTGAGCACAAGAAGTACCAGCCTAATAACGCTTCCTACTAACTCGCAGGTTCATTATAGTGGGAATGTAGTTGCTATCAAGGACTACAAAAAATGCGAAATCGACCAGGATACCATAATCGCAGAGAATTCACCATTGAATGTGATTATATCGACATCTCAATTAGCGTGTACCAATTCAATAACAATAAAAGGGATGAACACGACCTACGAAAATACTGAATTAAAAGACGTAAAACTAAATAATCGAGAACAAGTGAAGAGCGACAACAACAAAAACTGGAATATATTTAATAATACTAATATAATAGGATATACACAGCATCCAAGTGGGCAATTACAGATCACGTTAGGTTATGACAATTCGATAAAACTAGAGAAACAAGATAACGTTTTTTTCGATAAGTCCTCGATAGTGGCAATAATGGGAGATTCGTGTAACTATCATGTGGTGACCCCAAGATTGCACAGAAGTCTAGTAATTTATAACAGTGTAAATTTTGTGAAATTCTACTGGACTTTATTCAAGAAATTATCAATCAATGTGAAAATTTATGACATGATAAAAACAAACATAATCATTCCTTTTAACACACAGAGAAAGAAGATAATGAATTCTATGCAGATAAATATTCCAGAGTCCATAGTAGAAAAATATGAACGCATTATTAAGCCGATTTTAGAAAACTTGATGAATTATCTAAGAGATCTAGTTAAGTTGGAAAAGCCTTCCTTAGTAAAAATCTCGGGTCCTGCTGTGGTTTTGTTGAAAAAGTGAGAGACTAGCTAGCTATCAATACCGATCATAGATGAATATATAATGTCAACCCCAGCAGTTTTTTTTTATAAGTGACTGGCCAATAACCTAGTTTAATATGAAATAGTCAACAGTGTTACCAGTCTCAATTCCTTGTAAGCAAAGAGCATCGTTGAGAAACTGATCCTTGTTTTTGATTACATTTTTTTTAACCAAATAATAGGTCCCGTTACGTGGGTTTTCCAAAACACTGTTCACCTTATTTATCAAGAAGTTGATGGTGCATCCCAATTCTTTATCTGTCTCGTAGTCGTAGTCATCAGGGCCGAATTCAAAATGGTATTTCACTGCGTTTGTCTTGGACGCGGAATCTTTCAACAAACTGACAATTTGGGCGTCATCTTCGTTGGCCACAGATGAGATTTTCTCAGCTATATCGTTCCCTAAACGGTGAACTCTGACATATACATGAGCACAGTGCACTGGCTTATAGACGAATATTTTTTTGCTGTGATCTTGCCACAAGTTCAACTTGTGACCCATGAAGAACACGATTTCATAGATTGAGATCAAGGCGAATATTGTGAATAGAAGTTTGGTGAAATATGCGCTGGTGCTCGTCGTCAAATGGCTCGAAGCAAACGGAAACCTCGAGGCGATGAACTGCGTGAGGCAGCTGTCTAGATAGTACACATAATTGGATAACGTTTGCAAACTCATATTTTCTTTGATTGATGACAGGATTAATTGCTCTAGCTTTTTTGTTGAACCATGCCAAAACCTACAAGTTTAAAGGATCCACAGTTGAATTTTGGCTTAAAATTCACCCTGTGTATAGTATAGATGGTTAACTTAGTGAATATTCTACGTAAGCAGAGAGATGAATATTAAGGGTTATGAGCACACGCTTTTGATATTTGAAAAATAAAAAAAAATAAAAAAAATTTTTTTGAAATACAGCAGAAAGTAGCCTATACACCATAACAGTATTATCTGAAATCTAACAACAATATTTAAAATTATAAGGGTAGATCCTCAAGAAATAGACAATAGAATCCAATTGGAG
This sequence comes from Saccharomycopsis fermentans, assembly GCA_002564245.1. Lineage (NCBI taxonomy): Eukaryota > Fungi > Ascomycota > Saccharomycetes > Ascoideales > Saccharomycopsidaceae > Saccharomycopsis > Saccharomycopsis fermentans. The sequence continues at coordinate 727,774 of JNFW01000007.1, read as the reverse complement.
CCCCATAGCGCTGTTAACTCTGCAGTTTTCGGATAGGAATTAATTGTTGACTCACATACACAAGAAACAAATGAGCGTGGAGCTGTCATTTGGCCATGTGCTCCTGGAATGGCTACTCGTCAGAAAGCGCGACCACGATGAGGTTTTTGCCTCAGATCTTGTGGACAAGTTCAAGAATATAACGTTCCCGTTAGATAAACAGTTGATCGAGCAAAACTCGCTCAACCACTACTACCATCTAGAGACGAAATTGTGGGACTTGGTGGACACCTTGATTTCGCAACGATGCAATGCAGATGAGTCCATGGAAGAAGATGGCTCTTTCATTGCCGAAAATAACTCCATGGGTATCGAAAACGGTACAAATACTGTGGAACCAAACAGCGACAGTATTTTTAATAACTTCAACAAGCCTCTTTCAACAAAATTCAACTCGAGTGCCCTTTTTACGCAGAATTTAATTTTGAAAAATAACCAATTGCAGGAATTGCAAACTATTATTGAATGGATCACCTCAAATTTGATGTACAACGATTCAAACATGGGTCCACTAGATTCTAATAAATGGTTGAATTCAAAATTGGAGTTCCAAGAACAACAAACGTCAAATAACATACTGTTTGGGTCTTTCGGCAATGCTCAGAGCAAGAAGTCTGGCATTGATGTTATCACTAAATTCGATCCAGATTCAGTCATCAGACAATCCTTCAAGGAATTGCATCCAACAGATGCTAAAAATGACAACATTTTTTTTGAAAAATTGTACAATTTTATAATCAACAAAGATACAAGCAATGCATTTACAATTTGTCAAGATACTAATAATTGGACTCATTTCATGATGTTGCAAGGAATGTTTACTTATCTCGATCCAATAATTGACAAATTTTCTAACATAGATATTACCAATAGTGACTCAGAAGTGAACATAACAACGCAAGGTATTAAGAATATCCAACTTTGGAGATTATCATGTCTTTCATTAAGCGATAACAGTCCTAATTTGTATGAAAAGTGTTTATTTGAATATCTTGCAGGTGGTATCAAGTATAATTTACTTCTAAATAAGCAGGATTGGGATAGATCTCTATTGATTTTTGTCTCTGCATTACTAAATAAAGAAATTAATCAGTACTTGAGCTCCATAAAAAAAGTTACAAATACCGAAAACAATCAAATAGTTATTGATGAGGTGTCAAACATAACTTCTGTTCAGGATATATTGAATGTTCTATCAGACAAATTGCCTATTCAATCGCTGAATAATTTCAGAGTTCTAATGAGCGGAATCATGATAAATGACATCTCGGGTATTGTTGACACTTTCTTGAACTACGGCTTCAACTTGAAGGTTCTACAGTCAGTAAATAACAATTTGCAAAAATACAGTGATTTGGCAGACGATATCACTGATTTGAATTATGAACAGAATGACGATATATTAGAAAAAGATGATGACGATGAGGATTTTATAGAGTTAGATATGGATGAATTGGAACTATTGTTGGAAAAAAATCCAAATCACGATGCTCATCATATTTATCTACTCCGTGTATTGGTGCATTTATCTATCTATCTTCAGCTAGTTAGAAAAGGTTTCTATATCGATGATTCCCAGTTTGCAAGCTTAATTAAATTATATTTGAGAAGATTATTCATTAAGCAATTGTATGAGTTGATCCCGGTGTACATTAACTTCTTACCTGTTGACAATAATGAGCAGGTTATCCAAAGACAGTGTATTTTATCTTATTATTATTCGAAACTTCTCGTATCTAAAAACAGGTTCATTCAAATTACTGAGGCTAAAAGATATGATATTTTTGACTTGAAGCAGATTTTACTAAGAACTGTTGATTTAGTGATATTCAATTATGGTAGAGCATATGAAATATCTAATAGTGAAAAGGCTGGAATTGCGATCGATGAAACCGATGTTAGTGGTAATGATAGAATTTTTTACAATAGTATTGATTGGTTTATCATTCATGGAGGCATGAACGTTGATACAATTAGATACATTAATAAGATTTTCAACTGCTTGCTATTGAATGGTAAGATCAAGGCAATTCTTGAGTTCTATTCAACCTATAATTTCAAGGATATTTTGAAGAAAGCTGATAGCGAAATTTCTTTGTATATGGCTGAGATGGAATCTAGCGATGAAAGCAGCGGTGACGACGAAAATGCCAGCACCATTCGAAGTGAAAAGAAGCTAGTTCTCGAAAGCTACGAAGTGAACAGATCAGATTTACTAGGCTTTATCAAGTTGATAGAGAGCGGTTTCAGTTTAATTTACCATTATAATGATACCTACGGTTCCAGAAATGACATTTTGAATTTGAGCACCCTGGTGGACCAATCCACTAATACTAATAGTAATTCACACTACAGAAGCGAATTAGTAAGAGAGGAGATAAACAGCAAGTATATCAAACCATTGCAAAAGCTCATTTTCGAGGATTTGACCGGTTTGAAAAGCGAAGACGTGAAAAATTTGTACATACCCTATTTTGTTATCACGTTGCACAAATTGTTGATTAACTCCAGACAATTTGGGGGCAGCTCGGACGTGAATAACTATTTCTTGAAACTCGCGATCCAGATGTCCATCCGGGTTGCTAAGCAATTCAGTGCATTTTTTATAGAAAGTAACAGATTGAAAGAATATTTGAAACTAGTGGCCGAATGCTGTGCTTTGGCAGGGGAAAAAATGATCTACGGCTGAATCCAACGCAGACGCAAATATCATCAGCGGTTCTTTCATCTTAGTTTATTGTTTATCACTATGGCATTGGTTGCACCATTTCCATGGATTCTAATGGATCTTTTTTTCTCTCTTTATAGGTATTTCAATACAATATTTTATTTTTCATGATTTAAGGGTTTATTTTACTAGAAATCATAGAAATAGAGATTAACTTTGCTTGCTTTTTTTTTATTTGAGTTCTCAGCCACGCACATTAGCGCAGCCTTCAAAAAATCTTGACAGCTTACATGTTATCTGATTTTTGAGCATATATTCGCTTACAATTGTAAACAATCTGCAGAAAACTGAAATACCATACCTGAACCCTTAAAAACGTTAACTGAGAATACAACAATCTTTTGATCAAAACAACCTGGTTTATATAGAAAATATATTGGTTCTTTCCGACAAACAATCGTTCTTTCACTTTTGTAACTGGAAGTATTCATCTTTTTATTCTTTGCAGGTCCCAAATTTTTTTGTACAAAATAGCAACTGGAAAAGCATAGAAAATTAGGCCACTCTGAAACATTCTTGCTGGCTTCTATTGACAGAAATTCTGTAAGCAAGACCCTCTATTTCCGATCCCATACCAAAAGAAAAAATGCTAGATGTCAACGTTCTCGGGGCTGGTTACCAAAAACGGGTCTCCTTCAGCAACTTATACGACGAAATTATTGACCCTGAAAATCCACGCTATCTCCCAGTTTTTATAACCCAAAACGAAGACGGAAGTGTCAAAAATGATGGTAATCATGGTGTCAAAAAACAAGAAATTGATTTGGCCTTTGGCTATGATGTGGCAAGATCTTCAAATTACCTATCATCTACCTCAGACCCTTCCAGATTCTTCAAATTCAACGATTTCAACTTGGTCAACCAAAGCGACAGAACTGCCAGACAGCTCAAATCCCAATTTGATTTCAACGAGAAACTAACAAAGAAACAAAAATTGAAAAGTGAAAAACTACCTAAAATTTCACTAGACAAGTCAATTTTGAGAAAGGGCAATTTTCAACCATTTGACGATCTTTCAGTCAACCTAAATTCGTTAGCTTACCCACATCCAAATTCAAAGTTTCAAAAGACTGCAGACCATGACGATCTAACTTTCAAAAATACTCAAATAAATATCAATCTAAATCCAGATTTTGCATTTGTCAAAAAGGGGAACATAATAGCAGACAAAGTTCCTCCGAGTAAGAAAAAATTGAGCGAAATGACAGACGAAGAAATAATGGCATTGGACACCCAATTCACTACTTACTCGGTGAAAGCCAGTGATATGTTAGCAGACTTAGAAAACTCTATTGAAAGCTCGAAATTCAAAGGTCCTGTTTCTAGTAGAAGAAATAGTTCCTCGGGGACCTCTCCTTCCACAAAATACACAAAGGATGGGATCAACTTAACTAACTTCTTTGCCGCAAACTACCCAACCAGACCCTCTATCAATTATAGTTCAATTGTTCTTCAAAATCAGCATGAAAAATTCGATTTGATAAGGGAAACAAATTCAAAATATTGCTATCCGTCAAGTGATATTATAGACGAATTAGAAACTTCTACAGATAGCAAGCAGCAGGAAATTTATAACAAATTTCCAGGAAATTCTGGATTTGATGAGAGATTTCTGGAATTGAGAACAGATGAAGATAGAGTAATCAATAAAACTGTAATGATTTATATCAATGGAACTCATCATGGGATGAATCCACTAAATTTTGCCATTCATTCGAATCAGTTGGAATTGTTAAAAAATGGGGATGAACTAGTAGTATTTGCTATAATTCCACATGACCTTGAGTTGTTAAAATATTTGCTCAATGTTGATCTCGATCAGAATTCAAACGTTGAGAAAAAGGCACCACTAGTAAGATATAAAACTAGTAGTATGTTGGATGACTTAGAAAAGTACAACAACAAAAATACTAATAGTAATACTAATAGTAATAATAACAGTGTGAAGTTAAATAGTAAGTTCAGTGGTGATAATTCAAAAGGTAGATCTTCAAGCTTGATTATGTCACCAAGTTCGTCGACATCATTCCCTAAGCAAAGATCATACAGTACAATGGAGCCTGAATTAAAAAGAACAATAACAAGTTATTCCACGAACTCTAACAATCACAGTAATCAAAACGATACCAGTAAGGCAACATTCATACAAAAACAGAAATATCATGGAGTTATCAATGAAAAAATTCTTGAGATTGGTAAGAAGCTAATGGAGAAAATAATGAAAATCATGGATGAAAAGAAACTAATTTTAAAGATCACATTGGAGATCTGTCTGGATAAGATTATTCACACTGCTCCTACAGAAATCAATCGCAACCCCAATAGCAAAGAATACAGTCCTGAATCTGGTGGCACTGATAGTGAAGAAAGCAGCGATGATAGTGATAGTGAAAGTAAGAATGAAAGTGCCATCTATGATACTGATGACGATCTGTCATTTGAGAATTCCGAATATAGTGATAGCGATGATGATTCATCGGATATTTCAAAAAACCTGAAAAAAAACCTGAGCGAGCTATTTGTTTCTGGAGAGCGATTGTTAAAAGTTAATACACGTAATAGCAAACGACGTGCATCATCCGTGAAAACCATCAGACAATTGAAAAAGTTAAAAAAACGTAAAAAGTTGAACATAAAGTTTGTTATCGATAACGTTGTTAGAATTTACAATCCTGAGTTGTTTATTATTGGTACTAAAAATCATGATGAATCATTCCTAGAGCTTCTCCAAGAAAAGTCTTCACAAGATGAGACTTCAAACGAAAAAGAGTCGCATTTTTCCAATTCAGAATTAAGTCGCATTTTATCAAATAGCACAGGTAGAGGTTCGGGAACTGTTTGCAAGGCTAATACCAAAACTCAATTGAATATAGCAGAATTTTTGGTCAATAAAACAAATCTACATATTTTAGTTATTCCTGAGTGTTCAAGCACAAACAAAGCTTCATCAAATTTCTCAGATATAGATGCTAAAGAGCGTTCAATTGATCCTTTTGTCGAGTCACTAAAACAAACAACTGATATTTCTAGAAAAAAATGCCTCAAGTATCTTAACAATCCGGATTTAATAGATCAGTTAAGGGCAGATGAGACAAAGCATATCGAGAAAAAGAAAAAATCTGAAACTGGTTCTGGTAATACTCAAAAGAAATTAACCCGTAACTGCGATTCGTATTTTGAGGATATTTATGCTTCCGACGATACATCGGAGTATAGTAATAGTAGTGATGATAATATTCCATCAGAAAGTAAAACAGAAAACAAGCAAGCAGTAACCACCAATATTCCTACAATAAAGTTCACAGATGTCAATTTCAGTGGTCTGACTGGTCAGGAAAATTCGACGGCATCAATCTTGAAGAATAGCGACAGTATCTGCCCTTCCAAGCCTATTACTTATGACAATGACAGAGAATCGAAAAACAGTAATGTTCACCTACAGGAGAACGATCGCGAAAGACGGTCCGAGAAAAGCAGTATGACAAAAGTTCAAAAATTGTCGTCTGATGACAAAAGCTTTGACCATACTAATCATTGTGTTCTTACCAACACGCCACCTACGTCTACAGAGTCATCTTTTGTGTATAACAACAGGGAAAGACATGCAAACGATGAAAATGTCGGGGAAAAGGTTGCATCTAAAAAAACAGTCGAAAAGAAAAAGAAAAAGAAAGGCTTCTTCAAGAAAATGATGACGTTTGGTAAACTGTAGATCGAAGAGCTCAAAAGTGACGATCAATTCATAATGAGAATTCTGCCCCAACTTGAAGATTTAGGGTTCTACTTAAGAAAAATACTGGGGATTGTTAAATATTGGTCTCTGACAAGCAATTATTTCCCCACAAATCAAGTAAGATATAGATAGATTAGGTAGTTAATGTTGAAATAAATATTTCCATGTTGGTCAAAAAAAAAAAAAAAATATTGTGCGTGTTGTTATCAACCCATCTTATCTTAAACTCAGAAAAGCGTCTGTCTGGAGATTGCGATACAAATTATACATTGACATATACACTGTTTGATAGTTGAAATTGAAGGCTTTCACTATTATAATATACAATATAGTTAACAAACCATGCTCGTAGCAGTAAATAACATCAATTGCAAATCTAGAGGCTTGATTAGAGAAAAAGACATACGAGAAAGCCAAGATGAAAACAGTACTTGATTATTTAGAGCAGCGCAAAGTCATAAGTAAGCCAACGCCAATCTTGACGTTGGTGTACTGCACAATAGTAACGTTATTTTCAGGTTATCTATATCTCTACTCGCTGTTTGCACCCCAGATTTCGGAAAGATTGAATTTGACTCCGGTTGAAACTTCTACATTGACCATGGCATTGCTGATTGGGTCTTCGTTCGGTGGAATTGGGATCGGAGTGATAGTAGATACCTTCGGAACTGAGTTTGCGACGTTTATGGGTGGAACTTTGACTTTTCTCTCATTTTTCACGTTGAAGATATGCTATGACTATCGCATCAATAACATAATGCTTTTGGGAGTCACCGTATGCACGCTAGGTTTGTCGAGTATAGTGGGAAATATCGCGGCTTTGAAAGTTGTCAATGTTAACTTTCCCCATATCAAAGGTACAGCCTCTGGAATTGTTGCATCTGGGTTTGCCATTAGTGCATTAATGTTGAGTAATACCGTGGGGAAAATTTATGAAAAAGACATTAGCAGTTTGTTGCTTTGTCTAGCAATATTGAGTGGATCAGTGATTTCTTTAGGTGTTTTCTTCGCAAGAGAAGTCCCTCACGAGTTAAATTTAGACTCTGGAATGGTAGAAGAAGACAATGATGAAGAAATGCAACAAGACTTTTTGTCTCCGTTGATGGAAAGCAGCACCAGTGGGTTTGAAGACAATAGTGGAGCCTATTCTGTTCTTGAACTAGAAAATGAGCACGAATTAGAACAGCATGCAAGCTATAATTATCATTCAGTTCATGAAATGACATTCACAGGAAAACTTATCAAGAATATTCGCAATCTGGAATTGTTTCATGTTTTCTGTTCTAGATTCTTTTGGATCAATTTTGGAATAATTGCATTTGCTACCTCTTTGGGACAAGGATATATCTTCACTGTGGGGTACCTTGTAGTAAATCAATACCAAAATCCAGACTATGACTACAGTAAACCTCGAGAGACCTTTCAAAATACACAGGTGTCCCAATTCTCATTGTTCAATTTTTTTGGAAGATTTGTTGCTGGTTTCTTATCCGATTATATTGTAACCAAACTACATTGGCAAAGACAGTGGATTTTCACTAGCTCATTTTTGATATTCATCATTGCTCAATTCATTTTATACAATCTAAATAATCTTGAACTCTTAGGATATGTTTCGATGATGAATGGTTTTGCATTTGGAATAATTTACGGAAGTTTACCATCGGTGGTGAGTGACTACTATTCCCCTAAGATTTATAGTCTAGTTTGGGGAACTGTTACAACGGGAGCATTCATAGGAAACACCATGATAAGTGATTATTTCTTGTTTAACATCCAGTCAAATGGATCATACAATCCAGACACTGGAAAATACATTTGCAAATCAGGTGTCACATGCTATCACAATACTTATTATTTAACCTTTGCGTTTTGTGTTTTAGGCTTGTTATTTTTGTTCTACAATATTTGGTACAAAAGACGGGTCATAGATCATAAAATTTGAACCAATCGATAAATTTGAGATGCGTTTCTTTTTCCTTGAGCTCTTCTCTTTTGGGTAATTCATAAAGCATGATTGTATTTGAACATTTTAGAAAACTCTATATAAAAACTTATGTAGCAGTGCAATATCATATAATTATATCATTATTTTGAGACACCAGCGGTCTTGGACTTCTTCTTTTTCTTCTTTTTCAACAAGCCACTGCTTATATTGTTCTTCAAGACGTTTGTGTAATCTCCCCAAAAGGCTTCCAAATCAGTGTGATTTACCACGGTTGAGACTTTGACTTTCTTAGATTTATCGCTGTTTCCGTCTGTGCACCTGACTAGGATAGCATATTTACCGTCCTGCGACTTTTGTGGGCCCTCCACTGTATCAAAGGGAACGCATCTTTTCTGTGTGAAATAGAGAGAGGAATTGCTTGCGTTTGTGGACTGTAGAAGCTTCTCCACCTCTGTGAGAAACTTTTTATTTTCGAGACGAGGCATGATGCTAGTTTATTCGGATTGGGCTGACAATTGGGGGTTTTGGCAAAGTAGAGTAATGATGAAAAAAAAAACCTTGATGAATCCGAATGATTTCTTCCTATTAATAAGTATATATCGTGTTGGGCTATCCACAGATCAATCGAATCGACTTCTGACTGTTCCTCTAGATCTACGTAGTTACATGAGAGAGTCATTAAAGCTAGTAAAGAAGTTATCGAAAATTTTTCATATGTTAGCTTTGACAATTCTTTTTTTTTTTTTGCATATTTTTGGTAAAATCCTATATTATGTGCACTGACAGCTATATCGTAAGGCTTAATCAATATCAGAATATATCGAATCAGCTAAGAGTAATCTAATCGATAGATAGTGACTCTTTTGTTGCTGTTTACTGACGTTGTAGACTGCTATTTTGTCAAATATTACTAGTTTATTGCGATCAAAGGATACAGTGTTTCCCAAGAATAAATTGAGCGATGTCTGATAGAGAGCAGGAGACACAAGAGGGCAATGTTCCTTCTTCTGATTCTTCGTCATCCTCATCTTCTACACCTACCAACAGCTACGTTTCGTTAATTAAATTTTCTAAGGCGTTGAACATCATATCGAGTGTTTTTCTCACAATATGCATTATTCCGCTCATTTTCGTCTACTTTGCGGTTGAATTTTGCATTTGGATGCTACTGAAACCGTTAATTTTCCTTTGTAACAAAACAAGCAGTCTTGGCAGAAGTTCCCTAATCTCTAATTTTGACGGCACCAATTTTTCTAGGGTCATAAATCCTGAGATAACTGCTGGAGCTTTCATCGAAGATTTCAACAATGATGTTATCAGGTTGATTGGAGATGATTGTGAGTCAAGCGTTGGACTCACAAAACCTAAATTTTTCCAAGGAGGCTACACTGAGGCTTTACAATTGGTAAAGGACAAAGGAAAGTGGTTGATTATATATCTTCAGGATGATGACCATGAGGATTGCAGTAACTTTATCCAGAAAATTATGCTCACAAATGAGTTCAATAACATTTTAAACAACGATGACATCATTATTTGGGGAGGCAACGTGAAGAAATCAGAAGCGTATCAGGTATCAAACACGTTATCTGCTACTAGGTTTCCATTCATGGCACTTTTGTGTTTGACTTTTGATGATAATACTGCCAACAATAGCTATGACTCGACCACAGCTCCGCTCTTGTCAGTGGTAGCAAGAATTCAGGGATACCATCCAGTTAAAAAAATCTGTACGTTATTCAAGAAGAGGATATCAAAATATGAGCCGAAATTAAAGGCATTCAGACTCCAACTTCAGAAAATACAGAAAACAAAATTGTTAAAGAAACAACAAGATCTTAAACTTGAAGAGGCATTGTTTGCTGATCAAATTAAGAAAAAAAGAAGATTGCAAATGAGAATGGATCAAATGAATTTAGCCCGATTTGTCGCTAGAACTTTACATAAATTAACCATGTTTGATAATACTGAAATTGTGACACGTCTTCCGTCTAATGTTTCTGATAGAAATGTGTACAGAAGAATTTCAATTGCGGTGCCCAATTCGGGAGTGAGAATTGCGAGATTTTATCATGAAAACTGTCTCACGGATGATATTTACGATGTAGCTTATTTAGTTACACATGGATTTATAATAGGAAATGCAGTCCAGGAAATCGACTTTAAAAAGCTTAGCGAATTCATATCCGGTTTGAAAGTCGATTCTTTCAGAGAAAAACAGGAATTTCAAGCCTTAAAAGGCATTCATAATGTACGTACTTTGGAATCCTATTTAGAAGATTTCAAAAGCACTATAAACTCAAGCTTTTCATCGGCAAATGCTTCTTCATCAAATACGAATTCCCGAAATTCTGGGTTCCAAATGAAATATGAATTTGTGTTGTATAATGCGTATCCAAGAATCGAGTTGGAATTGAAGCAACAGATTAAAGATTTAGCCTTCATTGAATCAAATACTAGTGTATTTTTGGAGAAAGACGAGCAAGAGGACCAAAGCTCTCAAGAATAAATTACATGTATCATTATTGCAAGTAGATAGACTCTGCTGCCCTTCTATAACATTAAGTTTTACGAGCTGTATATTTTTATTAGATTGTTTTTTTTTTTTTTTGGTATTCACAATAAATGTTTTGAAATAGTTTTCAATTTTATAGGAAAAGAAATTAACGAAAACTAGAAAAAGGTTTGGGAACTGAATATATCTAGGTATGGTGAATTGCGGGAGAGTTGAAATGAAACGAGTTCAAAAATTTCTCCAGAATTTCGATACTTTTCACTTTTTGGTGGAACACTAAAATAATTAACAAGCTATTTTTCTCTATTGTTAAAGGTTCACAAGATATTGTATTCGATTAGCAGTTGAACAGTACGATCAAAGTCTTTTTTTAAAATTCAGGAAAATAAAATTCGATTAGAGGGATGTTGATTAATGTAACAATCCTAAATCAGTTTTCATTAGATTATCGTGAAATTAACGTGAATACACACTAGTGTGTTTTCATTAGTAACAGTTACATGTTTTTTGAAACCTTGGAATCCTCATGTCGTATTTTTGTTCTACGTTCAGAACTTTATTGAATAATTGCTTCCAAAGAGTATTTCTTTTAAAAAAAATTCGTTAATCAGCATTTTGATTTATTTTTGTCAATCTGTTTATATGTGTGCATCAACGGTCTACACTTGATTTTTGAGTTGATTTTTTACCAATAAAGGACCTGTGGAGGTTACATTTATTTGTGAGTAACTTACAGTGCCAAATATTTCAAATCATATGGTGTATAGAGGTATCAAACTGTGAAAAATCGGATCAGGTGTCACTCTCTTTCCAACTCTGCATATACCACCTTGTCAAGTTTCGTATACTTTATGATCAAATACCTGTACTTTTTTTTTATTAAATTTTGAGTATTTTGATCTTATCAAACGTCTTACCAATTAGAGCAATATCCACTTCGCGTAGCTCTGCTGCGGTTCTGGTCTTCTCCAGGATTCTGGATTCTGATGTTATGTTGTATGGAGGCTGCGCGCCAGGGTGCACAACATCAGTTAACCTACCCCTAAAAAAGGAGCTTCAAGTACTTACGTCAAGTTTTTACAGTTTCTGATTGCAGAAATCACGCAACAGCGCGTTTCACAGTGGGGCAACCTAAATTGTCAGACTTAACTGCAAAAAAAGCATTATCGGAGTTGCTGGCACATTTGAAGCACATTCAAAAGTTGCGCTGCTTCTGTAATTTCCAAATGCCCGAGCAACCTACTGTTTCTTCTGGGACCAGCGGATACTTTTAAGATCAATTAGACCACCTAGTTATTATCGCCCAGACTGCCCAGCTTACCCCAGCAGGCCAAAATACCACAAGAAGCTGCCAGCGCCTTGTGCCAGGCGCGAAGCCTGGAGTATTCGGCTGTCTGTTACGAGCCCCGGAGAGCGCGGCAATTTTCAGTTTTTTTTTAATATTTTTTTTTTTTACCTCATCTGCCCATAAACTTGGGAGAGACGACGTTTCTGCAGTGTTTCAGGGGAACAGATTTTTTCTTCGTATGTCTCTCTACTATGTATTACCGCGGTAATTTTGGTTCCGGCGTCTTTTTCAGTCAGCTTTTGTACTCAGCTATTCTCTGATATTTTCCATCCTGTCCTACCGTTTGTATGGTTACTTTGTGCTCACCAGTTTTCGGGGATCTTTATGGGACCCTCGACAGTTGTTTCTCAGATTTGTCTCTGGTACCATTTGGAAACACAATATGATAAGACTCGACCTAAGTTGATGTAATCCACAGCCCTTTTTTTCTTACCTTTCTTTTTTTTTCTCTTTTCTCTCTCTTTGTATGTGGGTGTTATTAGAGTTTGGGTAAGCTTGCTGAGCAATTGTCTGTCAGAACTGTAAAATTACCTAGATAGCCTGAACAATTTTTAGTATTATGTGAGCTATCAAGAGAAATATGCAAGGCAGTTTTTTTTTTTTTTTTTTGTAATTAGTAATTCTGCTTGTATGGCAGTAATTCACAAAAATTTCGGGAATTGTGCTTGAAAAGACCCGTGTGACTGGTTTTTTTTTTCTTCTACTCCATAGTGCTGGGAAATGACGGATATTTCAACTGCGCTCTGGAACGCGGCAGATATTTATTAATACTTTTTTTTTGTTAGTGAGATCAAGCGATGAGATCAACATACAGAGACTTCCATATATAAATACTGGGACAGATCCTTTATTACACTAGTGTGTGGCATCTCTGATTGTACCACATTTGGATCCAGGAAAAAGATCCAAAAAATTAAAAACTTCTCCCAACAAAATTGAAACCTAGTCTGCTAGTTGTTCCAACCTCGCAATTTCTGTCTGCCAACAGTCTCAATTGTGTCATAGAAGGAAAATCAAAACAAAACATACATGCCACACAGCTTCGCAGCAAAAACAAGTGAATTTCAAGATGTCCAGCTTATCAATCGCCCAAACATATATGCTTGCCAGTAAGGCCCAAGCCAAGCTTCAAAGAGAGGCCCAACGCCCAGAGCTCAATCTCCGAGTGCTCTTGTCCCACGCACATTTATTGGACAATGTGGTTGAATACTTGAGTAACCCAGCTGCAAGAAGCTGCCACATCAACCATATCAACGCCTATCCAAAGCCTGTTTCCGCATCTCCAGATGTCTCGGACGAAGAGATCGACAACGAGGAAGACTTTGAGATCGAGATCGAGGACGCTGAGCTTCTAAACGAATACTTTTCTCAAGAGGATGCATCCAGCAACAGCTCATCTAGCGATGATGATCTCGACTACGACGACATAGAAATTATAAGAACAGATTCTCGCAGCAACGAGAGCGACATCGCATACGTCAACTATTTCAAGCCAACTGCTCACACCTGTATGGTAGCAGAAGAAGAGAGAAACTATGTCACCAACAACAACATCATGTTTTCCGTGAGTGAGCTTAGTGACTCAGAAGACAGTGACGACGAGGAATTCTCGCTGAACGACTCGTACAGATACCAATACTACGAGGATTCGTTTATCGACTGTAACAAGGACTACTCTGCTAACGAGCTCAGTCCAGAGACCGAAACGACCGTATCAATCAACAAGAAAAAATCCAGAGAGTCCCTCAACAGCAGCAGTGAAGAAGTATCAGACAACAGCGACTTCTCCTATGATGAACTGGACGAGTTGGATGTAGATGATGAAGAAGAGGAAGACTACGTTTTGACCTCCACAAAATACCATCCTATCCAGGCAGGTTCGTACTATTTCGAAGACCCAAAGACAGAAAATGAAGAAGAAACCGATATTACGGAAATGGAAAGCTGCCGTATTTCAAGAAGAACTGTGGTTTTCTAAAGTTTTTCTCATTACTATTCCTGCATTTTGTACTTTTATTTATTCACATCTTTCATTGTATTATAGCTTTTTTATTTACTTATTTTTCATTCATTACATTTTTTCTGATTTCTCACCCCACTTTCCTTTTCTACAAAATTATATATACAATCCTTTGTTTTCGTTTTGAAAAATTTCGAGCAAATTCAAATGTATATCCATGATTATTACCTGCTAGCATTATTTTTGTAAATTTTTGAAATATTGATCTTTAATTGATTCACCAAAGAACTTGTGTGCCATTAAATTATATTCGTACATTAATTATTTGAATTCAAACGATTAACAACTTAAATTCAAAGGTTAACCGAAAATAAGTTTGATGATAACGGGTTTTTCAGATTTAGACTTACAAAGGTTCACTTGCGCAGGCACCATGTGAATTTTTTTAAGGATATCGTTTCTTGATGCTTATAAACCAAGATTTCCATTTCTTTTTTAATTTTCATTTGACTGGTGGAGCTAACGAACTATTAATTAATGAGACTTCCTATTTTGGAATGTCAGGTGGGACTATTATACACAATTAGGTTTGATGTCTCACATTTGATTTCCATCAAGAAATCTTCTCTGGTGGATTTTAATTAAACCCAATTTGTAAACTGAAATTAGTTTTTCTTTATCAGCAATATTTAGGTTAATTAATGCAATAACCTTTCTATTTACAGCAGATATTTTCTCAAATGTCTCATCCACCCGATAAACAGTCAAATATCTGAATCATCTTAAACTAAATTAAACAGGAATGAATAAAATTGAAGAAAACGAAATGATGGTAACTTAAATAAAATTTAATTAGATTAACTAAATGAGTGCAGTTATTATGCATAAAGAGGTACCAAATTGATAAAGCAATAAGATATTAATTTGTTCGTTTTAATTTCTTAGCTTATATAGGTAAATTAATTTCTTGAGTACATTCTTTCTTTTTTATTTTCTATTTATTTCTTTTTTTCTCTCTATTTTTTTGATTCTTCTTCCGATTCGTTCTTTCTCTCCTCTTGTATTTGTATATACTTCAATATTCTATTGTTTTCAGTTTTTGTTTTCAGATACAGCTATTTAATGGTCGTTTTTCTTTGTTCAAATGAAATTATGAGATCCCCGTTTAGTTTAAGTAAACACTAAGTTTCTGTTTATTTTTGTTTTGTTTCCGCCTTTTATTTTTAATTTTTTAATGATAATGAAGAGGAAACGGAAGAAGTGACAAAGTGTTTCCCTGTACGACGAGAATCAGCTAAACATAATAGAATCGTGCATAGTTAAAATTTACTACTAATCATGAACCAGACATTAGTTTACCTAACTAGATGTATATATGCGCTATTTAAATTTACCCACTCATCAATTTATGAGTATATTGTCGATTGAAAGCAGCCTGATAAATGATATAACTAAAACAATAAATGATTAAAAGTAGCCGGAGCTAATTGTTCTGTGCAACCCAAATGTATCAAATATCTGACATCGTGCTTGAAAAAAAAAAAACTAAGGGTAAAAAAAAGGTTATAAATAAAAATATGTGCCACTGATTCACACTAATTAAGGCAACAGTTATTTAAGACAGAAATTAGGCACATATTTACGCAGTAAAATAAGAAAGAACAAAGATCCTGGTAAGAAAAAAAAAGAAAGTTATTTCAAGAATGCAAATTAATTAAAATTTAATTTATCAATCATTTTTTTGACGTTATGGGGAATATAAGAAGATGTGTTTTTTTTTCTTTTCTTTTCTTTTTTTTTTTTTTTGTTTTTGATCTCAACTGAAAATTGATAAATTGACTAATTAACCCTTGTGTTAATTAATTAATTACTGCAATTTCTATTCTTCTTGAGCTTGATACAACCTACTGTATACGTATTTTCTAGCACGAAGGTTAAATCAAGACATGCAACTTATTGACACAGCCTATTGAAGTAATACAGTAAAATTTAAAATTCAACCTGTCAAATTAAAAATGAGACCTATTAATTATAGAAAACAAAGTTTAGTTATACTCATTTACTGGTTATACTCAATGTATCAGCATTTGAATTCGAACAAGCATTCTTTCCATTTTAACTATAAATATCCCCACAAATACTTGCAATTTTTACTCAGCTTTGTTGTAATTCTTTTTCCAATTCCCAATGGATATAATTAGTGTTTTATGATTATAAGTTTTAATTAATTAATCACTACTGATTGATATTTTATTTCTGTGGTTGTTGATTTTAGTAAATAAATCAGAAATTTCATTTCACCTTCTATTTTTCTCACTATTTCTTCTAGGATCTTTTTTAAAAGTCAGCAAGTCCCTCAATTTTTTTTTGTTTTTCAATCGACTCTTCTCTTGAGAAATATTCTCAATCATACCAGAAAATTGACATTATGAACAAACAAAGAGCTTCCACACCTGCTCTGTCTACCAAAAGATCTGCTTCCCGTTCTCGTTCAAAATCTTCAAAATCTAGTAGATTTGTAATTCCAAATAACACTTCCACTTTAGCAAATGATGTTTTCAGCTTTGAACAATTAGTTTACTGCTTACCTAAATTGAATAATTTACCTTGTCTTCATAAAGAACTGTGCGCACCGCTTACTGGCGACATCACATATGGATTTTACCTCCAACAAACGTCCAAATACAGGGAATGTAATTGCCAAGGAACATCAAGAAATGTTCAGCCCGGCGAATACTATTTGCAATTGTCAACAATCCTCACGGAGGAACAACTAGTCAAAGATTTAAGATCCACCAAGAAAATTTCAAAAGACTTGCGTGGCTTGTTGCTGGCTTCTATTCCAGCTGATGCTCACCCAGAAGGTGATGCTGACAATATAACGACAAGAAAAGAGCCCTTTGTGATGAGTGATGGACTTCCAATCAGTGTGAATAAAAAAAAAATATATTTCAACAATTACGCAAATTTTGCCAATTTTTTGGACTACTATCAGATTAAAAGACATTCTTTTTGCGTCTTTGAGAATTGCCCGCATTTTTTTCTTGGATTTGGTGATAACAGAACTGCAAAAAGACATATTTGGAACCATTTAAAAGATATAGTTATTAATAGAAATACATATGCATTTTTCGAAGAGGACGATGAGAGTGAAGCTGAATCAACCTTATTGCAAGATGTTCCAAGCTCATTAGATCATGCATCCAGTATGCTACTGGATAATGACAGCTTTGAAGTTGATACTATAACCGATGATCATGATGATGACGATTATGATGATCTTCTCACTGTTGACCAAAAAATTTTGAAAAAAATCAGAAAAAAAGAAACCGGAACAATTGATAACAGCATTCTTGCAAGTTTTTTCTACAGAAATAGATGGAGATGTGACATATGTCATAACATTTTCATATTGGATGATAAATCCAGCCACTCTTCAAGTTGCGCAAATAATGCGAACCTTTCAGCTGTTAACGTGAATACTCCTTTTTTTTTCAATAAAAGACTGTCGAGTTCATCCAATTCTAATAGAAATTCCACCAGACTCCTGAAATCAAAGTCAGCAGGATTTCTAGGTGAAGCAGACCTTGCAGCAACAACACCAATCAAACCCAGACGTTCATCTAATTTATCTTCATTGATGAAATTTGCAAGACCAAGATCTAATAGTGTTATTACTAAAAAAAGTAGACGTGACAGTTCCACTAGTTTTGGTAGTATTGGTTGCAGCACTTTAAAATCTTCAGATTACTTGGAAAAAGACTTAGAATTAGATGCAAAGTTCTTTTTAACTGAAAAATCATTCAAAGAAAATGCTAACAATTTATTCAATCAAGATAATAATCTATTTTCATCATATGGTTCTGCAATTTTAAACGATAATTATAATAATGAAGAACGATCTTATTCAATATCTTTAGGAGTTGATTTTGATTCCTTTACAAGTTTTCAAAATACCATTCCTTCTAGAAATAGATCATGGTTTTCTGGTAGTTCTTTCTTAAATGATACCCCAAGCAAAATATTTTCTGGTGACCCATCTTCTTTGGTATGCCCAAAAGGGATACGAAAATCTAGAATAAATCACGAGTCAGCCATAGAATTTGACGGAGAAATCAAAGATGTTGACAGGGACATCAATTCAGAATTTGATAAATACAAAGCTGACGGATCTACTAGATCTTCATCTATTTCCTCTATGGAAAACATACCGGTATCTATATTTGATGACAGCTTTTCGACGCCATTCTTCCAAAATGATCTTTCTGCATCGACTTCTTTCGGAAATTCTCCAGATGCTAATTTTACTCAAGATACTGATATGAACATGATGATTGAGGAAATCAAAACAATTGAGAAAAATACTAATGAGGCTAATTTATATGACAGTAGCAACATGATAGAATCATTAAGTGCTGCAGGTGAACTTGATTGTGGGTACGATGAAGATGACAGATATGACTATATAATGTCTGGCAAAGGCCGAAATATTTTTCATCACACTGATGAAGACTTCAGAGAAGATGAGATGGAAATCATCACTCCTCCATCACTGATAGATAGCAACATTGAATTTTCTGGGAAGGATAGACTAAGCCACAGAAAGTTCACGGAGGAAGAAGTGAAATTATTAGTTGACTTGGTTACCTCCGATATTGGATGTAATAGTGCTGCGAATAGCGACTTAGTTAACAAGTTGATACATGTCACTCCGCAAGATTTTAACACAACCGATAAAAAATACTTGAAGAATGACAACAACATCGACATGTGCAATTTCAATGTTTTTTTGAAACATAATAAGAAAGATACAGCAATTACAGCAAAAGGTCATGCAGAGGACGAGCAAGATATCGAAGTAGAAGAAGATCGCGATATCTTTGGCAATCTAGCAACAATCAACAAAGGTGAACAAAATAACAAAAATATAGAAGCATTCAAAACCGGCGATGGCTCTGATGGTAGAAATGATGTATATATATTTGATGAGAAAAACCCATTTTTCGTTGAAAATAAATAGAGATTACTTCAACCAAGAAGATCAAAAGATTGTCAAATGAATTCCTGTTAAGGAATGACATATAATTAAAAATAGAAAAAAAAAAAACATTTCTCAAAATTTATAGAATTACTCAGTTCTTTACGTGTTGTATTTTTTTTTTTCGTACAGTGTTCAAGGGTTTTAGAAAAGCTGTCCCTAGTTTATTTCAATAAATATAAGAGTAAAATCTCATAATTAAAACGTAGTAGGGTAATTTTCGAACAACCGAAAGATTAAAATTTTTGCAATTGAGTAGTTTTTGCAAAGTATCAGCAAGAATTGCTGGTGTAAAAACAACATTGTCAATTTTGAGATACCGATGCTTGAATTACTATTACCTATTTCGGAAATGCATGTTGGATGTTTGATACTGTTTTAGTTTTCAGGGTTGTTTCTGCAGTTGAGAGGAGAGTTCGAATTTAGTGCGCTGAGGGATCATCATGAGAAGTAGCAAGTTAATAGGACAAAATGTAAAACTTTGCTAGTTAGCGTCTGCAAGAAGGAACCCTCGGATAACTGTTTAGCTCACAGCCGGACATACCATATTTTTGGGCAACTTTTCGGGTATAAAATATTTATGGTCACAAAAAAAAAGAATAATAAGAAACAATATGTGAGTTCTCATGCGACCACTAATACTTACATTTTTGCTCTCCATCTCTCAATTTGTGCAAATTTACATAATTTTTTTTTAGTCTCTTTTTGTATGAAAAACATCCTAATTGGGAAAAAAACAAGATCGCTCAACGCACCTAGCAGTTCTTTTTACGACTGTCACAGACACTCGCATTAGAGAAATAGCGAATTGCTATTACTATATACAGAATAGTTGGGCATTTAAGGGCTCAATTGGCTCCGAGATGATAGCATATTTGTCGCTGGACATTCTTATCTATTTCCCGCTGAGTTTCCATGTGTTCGCTGGCAATCTTTTGTTTACGTATCCTTTTCTAGCCAAAGGTGTAATATTCAGGATTATTATGATGGAGTGAGACAGTTGATGACAATTGCCTAACTTTCTGAAAACAAAACTTAGAAATACTCAAACGGTGCAACATTACACTTCATTGCTCTCGGTATATTAAGAGCGCAATAAAGCAAAGAATTGCACTTAGTTTATGCTGTATGAACAAAATTGTTTAAAAATTTTCAATTGTGTCATCTTTAGGTTTCTGGTCCGATGGCCTATTGAATTTATTTGCGCACATTAAGGGTGTAACAGCAACTGAAATTGTCTCTAGTTGCAAGAGTGAAGAGCTGTTTTTTTATTCGCTTTTTCTTCAACCATAACTAAGAGCACCCAGAAATATGAGTGGTAGTTTTTTCTCGTTCAAATATTGCTTAATAATAATAACCTTACCAAAAACATGGATAAACTTTAAAAAGAACTGTCATCATTAAAAACATCACAAGCTTTGTGTATATATATATATAAAAAACAAAATATTAGAGGGTATATATGAGTAGAAAGAATAAGTCAGCAAAAGAAGGTCGAAAAGACATATTGTCGAGTAGAGTGTATGTTTGTAGAGGGAATGTTAAGAGGTTTTCTATAACCGTGCTAATTTTTTTTTTTTAGATAATCATTAAACTTGAGCGACGCTTGGCAAACCTTGGGAAGCTTTACCACCGGACTTGGTGAAACCAAAGGCACCACCATTCACAAGAGAGAAAACGGAGAAGCCCAAGTTGGCCAAGAAGATGAAGAAGGAGAAGTACAAGAAGGCAACAACAGCTTGAGCCTTTCTGCATCTGTTTGTGGAGTTCTCAATGATAGAGTTTTCTTCAATGTGTTGCTTGTTGGTACAAGATTTAGCACCAATACCAACAGCCAAAGCGGTGGCAGCAGAAAATGTGAAAACAAAGTTGAGGAAGTCAACAGTAACCATAATGGCAGGCCATGCAAAAACCGAAATAAATGTAGCAAAAACTGCATAAAATGATGAAAAGACAAGACCAAAAATGGAAGCAAAAAGAGCCATATTGACTCTGGAGTGACCGCTGTTTTGTGTGGCAATTAAAGAGGCAGAAAGACCCAATGCAATGACCAAAAAGGCAGTGTTAAGACCTCTCAAGGATAAATCGATAATTGGCAAACCCATTGTGTGTGTATGTGTGTGTGTGTGCAGCAGCAAATTTATGATTAGTGCAAAAGCTTAGGAGAACTGGAATCCTGTGTTTGGAGATATATATATCTTTAGTGTTAGTTAGAAAACTGAAATGTTGTAAAAATGTTGAAAGGAAAAAAATACGAAGCAGTATCCGGTGCAAGCTCAAAGGAAATAAAGGAATTGTCAACGCTTATATAGTAAAATTTCTGGCGGTTTGTGTTTCTGCTTGCGTACAATAATTGCTTTTTCTCCTAAAACTTATAAACAAAAACAAAGCAAACTTGTTGCTGCACCGCTGACTCTCTTAATTTCCGTGTGTATGTATGTAGAGAGAACAAAAAAAAAACCAGAGAAAAATTCCTTCAGCAAATAAAGAAGAACCAGAAAAAACCAATTAGCTGATGGTGCGAGATGCGGTATATTAGCATTAGCGACATTTTTTTTCCCTCTCTTTCCATCAAAGTCTTCTTCTCAGTTGCATGGAACGAGTAGAAAAAGATGAGTGAAGAGACACAGCTCAAAAATACCGACGTCAGAGGACAGGAAGTAGGAGCTGGATGTATGTACTCTCACGCGGCAAGACGCATAAGTGGTCGCGACGCATCACCGTGCAGTATATGCATAAATATTCACAGAAATGCAGATGTCACGGGACTCCCGCCAGATGCGCCGGCGACGGATCATCCGGAGTTGTGCAAAAGAAAAACCAAAACCCAGGTCAAGCAATCCTTGCTTGCTGGATATCTCGGACCAACCTGGTCCGAGGATGCCTCCAGCACAAGAGCATCCTGAGGGTAGCCGAACAAGTGGTGCGTGTGCAATATCGGGTTTTGACAGGTAAGCTGTCTTTACGACCTGTAATTTGGAAACCCCTGTGGAAACTTGTAGACTGTCTTCGTAACACTTTCTTTGACAGGGCTAGAAATCCGTATGGTGGTTCGGAGGTCCTCCATGGTAGCTGGTACGCATGCCTAACAACTATGGCCTCTGCCGAGACAATTGAGAATCACCCCCAGAACCTACGACCAAAACACAAAACCCCCAGCACTCTTGATATCGCTGCTCGAGTCACCACACGGCTTGGGCCTCTCAAAAAGAAAGAGCTCCTGGGTTTTCATGCAGGCACCAACTTGATAGCCACTCAGCTATCAGCCCTTTCTGTACACAAACTGCTACACATTCTCCGCGGAATTGGCTCACATCTCTGCCATACAAAACTGCTTTACAACCTGTTTCCTTTTCATCAACGCTCAATCTACACATATATAACCGAGGATATAACCAGAAAAAAATTAAATAATAAAAACTATAGGAGCTAGCACTTAAAAAAATTTCCATAGAAATGGTTCACCGATCCCTCAGTAAAAAAAATTTCACTGATTTCAAAGACCAAAATAGTAGGAAAAACAAAGCAAAGATTTTGCTATTCTTCATCAATATCTGACATCAACGCTTCTTCGTCGTTATAATCGTATTCATCAAATGAGTCGTCATCATCATCGTCGTCTCCATAACCATCGTCTATCGTTATTGATTTTCTTCTCTTGTGATCTGTACCCATTATTGAATATATAGCATCACTTCTGAATGGCACTTCGCGTTTGATGGCATTCAAATACAAATAGCACACTAGCTTCTTTTTCTTATTGCAAATAAACCACATTTTTGACCAAAGACTACCAGGTTCGTCTTCCAAAAACGAATCCGAGGGTTTGTAATAAAACACGCTGCATTCGTACAAATCTAAATGGCTTCGCAAAGTATCCCAGATCCATTCCATAGGCAATTTGCCTAATGATATCAAGATATTATTGAATTTTTCAATTAGTTCTATTGGTGTGATTTTTCTGAAATCAGAAGGTTCTAGTGAAGAAAAATCGTGGTCTGGATATGTGCAATTCAAAACGGCTATTAAATATGCAAAAGTTCTCCTGCTTCCAATGTTATTCAATGGGCCAAAAGGACTCTGATTCACTAATTCATATAATGTGTTCTTATTAGGAGGCGTAAATTGCTGTTCATCAAACGAAGAATTCGTTCCATTTGTATTTGAGGAGTGTGATCGTCTTATCTGCATGAGGATATCTTTATCCTTATCACTTCTTTTTGATGATTTTCTGCGTCCTTTTTTGATGGGTGGTAAGGCAGGCTCTTTGAAAACGTCTTTGTCCTTTTCTATTTCTTCTCCTTTCTGTTCGGTTTTATCTTTCTCGCCATTTATCTCTTTGCTTTTCTTATTGCTTGAACCATCTTTTGAATCTTCTTTGGCAGATAATTGGCTATCATCAGATTTGGATTTAGTCAACTGGAGTTTACTCGAATAACTTCCGTTTGTGCTGTATGAACGTTTCTTTCCATCTGAGTTATCAGAATCGTCATTTTCCATGCTCAATATTATTCTTGAAAAAGTCGATATATCTGAGTTTCTTCGTTTTGCCAAAGAGCTGTTCATGGTGAACAGATCAGATCTTTTCTCGCTCCCGTTTGTAGAGTAGGATCTTGGATAGTATGGGTTTTCTGCCGGAGGATTCACGGTTACTTCTGCTGATTCCTTCAATAGATTGTTTAAATGGTTGTCTATAGTTCTGTAAAGTTTCTTATCGGAGTCTACTGGCTCTGTGGAGAACAAGTCGCAGCCCCCATGGATTCTGCAGTCCGAGGTCTCAAAATGGAGAGCCTGATTGACAAGTTCTATGTCGAATTCATCAATAAACTAGAGAGGTTTGTTAGATCGTGTGCGAGGGAAATTTACTATGTACTCCCTGGAAAGTCGCGAATATTCCAATGGGACAGAATCGTTCAGCCAGAAAAAGTCAAGGGCTCTGAAGAACGCTTGCTTGCAAACAGTTGACCATTTCTGGGGGAGCGGTCGAACAACAGCACGCGTAGCCCAAAACGTGCACTGGGTTTCTGTTACCAAGGGCTGTCAACGGACGTGAACAACATACCTTCATGTTAGCTGATATTTTGGCAGTACAGCAGCCAAGCTTGTTTGTGTTTATAACTGGTTGTCTGTGCTAAGAGTCACAAAGAGCTCTATGTTGCTGTTTTTTTGGTCAGATTAGTGCAATTATATCATAGTTGCAATCAATGTTTGTTTTGTATAAGTAGTCAGAGAGAGTCAAAGCTGAATGAAAAAAAACCAGTGCTCAGACGAAACTTGTTATTAGCTGTCGCTTTTTGATGGAAAAAAGAAAAAAAAAAATAAAACACCGCTATGCGCACGAAGCGATAACGCTTCTTTCATATTGCTCCACGTTTTATCGGGATTTTCAACTTTAAAGGGCCATTGGCTGAGATGAGAGATGAAAAGCACATGTTAGAGTCAATTGGCCAAAGAAGGTTCAATTAAAGGCCCAATGAAGGCCCAATGAACGAAATTTTGAATATCTGCAGCTTGGAGAATCGAATTGACCAGCTAAGGTCCATTTTTCTGGTACTCAGAACCCAAACCTGCTAAACTTTGAAGTAGCTTCGACTCTTCTCCATGCCATGTAAAGAGTACAGCATTTGAATCTACAACAGAATAAAGAAAAAAAAAAGCAAATAATACTACAAAATATAAGAAATACTCAAACAACAATTCAAAAGCAAATCCATTTAAAATTCGCCCAAGATGAGATGAAAAAGACAGCACTAGGTTAAGATGAGTGAGTCACCAATAGGATGAGAAAATTTAGCATATACCATGCCCTTAAACAGAATAAAACATCTTTCCAGACCAATATCATTCATCCCATGATTGGACTACCATCTATGGGTTTCGTCGTTGTTGAACGACTTCTCCACGTATCCCAACTCTTGTTTAACCCTACCAACAGTCCCCTGATCTCCCATGTTCTTTCCCAAGTTGTCACTGATCTTGATGGCTGGACGACCCCCGCACTCACACAATTTGATCACAATGTTCAATGGTGCTGATTTCTGGTCTGTCAGCGTGCTGATGTAGTCATTCGTGAAATTCGTCCCAATTCCAAAATTGCAATTAAAGCCATTGGCAACACTATACTTGGCAATGTTAATGCATTTGTCAACATTCAAGGCATCGCTGAAACAGATAACCTTCGAGAATTTAGGCAAGATCCCTGAATCGTACAACTCTTTTTTCATCAAGTCAACGTATCTCATAGGGTCTCCTGAATCTTGTCTAAAACCAACATAACAATTCATGTATTCACTGTTGATAAAGTTTTTCAAAAATGCCTCTGTGCCAAAAGTGTCAGTCAAAGCCAACCCAGCATTCTTACAACCTACTGTATCGATCCAATATTTCATGGCTAAACTGTTTGCAAGCAGATAATTTTGAGTAATGGAAGCTACTCCCATAATCCATTCGTGCGCTACCGTACCTATAGGTTTAAGGTTGTATCTTTTAGCAAGTAATACATTGGATGTCCCCAAAAATAACTTTCGTTTCTCTTCTGTTTGGTTTTTTCTGCTATACTCTGCCATTGTCTTGATTATAAGATCCTGGCCTTCATGAGAACGTCTTCTTCTGGTTCCAAATTCACTGAACAGTATATTGTTTGCGAAAAGCTTTTCCAATTTGGAGATGACCAACTTCTCTTGGCCATCATAATTCCACAGTGTTTCGACAAACTTGAAATATGCCTCAGAGATCAATTCCAACAAAAGAATTTCATAAAAGATTGTATCAACCCATAAACCTTTGATTGTCAAATTAATATCACCAGAAGAATGATCTGGGTGGTAATCTACCTGGTTATCTGGGTCAAGTTTGAATGTAGTGAGAAACTGGAAATAATCCTGTGGGAGATATGGAACCTGATCTTTGAGGAACTGAATTTCGTCATCCTTGAAGCTTAGTTCGGATAACAAAGAGATTTGTTCGGCTATCCAGTTCATCGATTCTGAATTGAACTTCATGCTTGCGGTTCTGTTGGTGAATTTGTATCTCACAGGGACATCAGGGAATTTTTTGAAAACCACCGCGTGCATTGTGATTTTGTACAAATCAGTGTCTAAAAACGACTTGATCACTGGTTCAGCTGACATTTTCGTTTTGACAATTCGATATATAATTCAGCTAAATGCTAATAATTTTTCAGTCCAAAAATCTTGCTCTCAATTACTGGCACTATGTGGCTGTCTTCCCACAAAAACTTCGTATTTCCTTTTGAGAATTCAATTGGTGTACACTCAGATAACACTCAATATTCAGAAAAGAATTATTAGGGATTAACTACTCAGGACAGAGGTACCAAAGAAATAAAAACGTTAACGATATTGTATTTTTTCTCTTTAATATTATGTTTTATATTGTGGTTGCTTTCGCACTATACTATCGATAAAGAATATTATGAGTAATTTGTCAACGTCTCTAGTTTTTTTCAATTTGTTCTTGGTAAATATAAAAAACACATGACCCATAGCTGCAGACAAATATTATCTGTAGTCAATCCTGACATTAAGATGTGCCAAGATACATCAAGACTCATATCACGTGAACAGAGCCCTACAGCTTAAAATGCAAAAACATATACATTATTACATCAGTCAATCTTGACATATCACTATCTTGGTAGGCGCACATCTTAGACTCCTGCAAAATAATAAATTTCCGTTTACGTCTCTCATATGCAGATCTTCGATCGGCGATCTTTATTATGCAGAAGAAACATGCTATTAGAACTGCAAAAAATCGAGAAGAAGATATTCGTTTTGCGAGTCTCAAAACTTTATAGTTTTTGCTAGAACATCTACCGTTTATGAGTGCATGTCAAAAAGGACATTCATTTTTTTTCTGTAGAAAAATACAGTCACAGGTTGCCCATAGAAATAGTGTTATAGCATTACACGAGCTAAACTGTTGGTCTCGAAATTCGAGAAGCAGAGCAGTATGGGACAACTGTAAACTGCTCAAGGAAGGATTGAAGCTGTGAACATCTCGGAGAGGTCCATATTATGACCGGTTAAAACATATATTTATCAGATAAAAAAATAAAAGAGTACGCTGGATATCATCAGCGAAGCAATACTTCGCAGCACTGCAACGCCACCACTAATCCCTTTTATTTATGTTAACAAATGATATATTTGCATGAAAATTTCCCTGTGAGCTTTGCATAGCAGTATCTCTGTGACTTTTGCATAGTCTTTCCACAACAGTACGTCTTACAGACTATCTATCATTTGCTTGAGCCCGAAATAAACTCAAAAATCGTTGTGCATCTAAGTTCACGACTGCTTACGTTAATAATAGAACCCCAACAACATATTCAGTTACTCGTTAGCAAAATCAACATCAAGAATGCATAGAAAAATCAATACGTTCAACTGTATGAATTGAACCCCAATGCACAAAGAATCACCCCGTTTGCTGTTTTCATCATGCTTATTGCAGTTCGGGAAAAAAAACAAAGCTGTTATAGTATGAACGTGCATAAAATTTCCAATATTGATGCATCACCCTGCATGTATATATCTCGCAATTCACAACTTGGATCTGGAAGCAAACTCACACCATCTATGATTTGCAGAACGATCTGCTGCAGTTGTTGAATAGCATAATATTTTTATTTAAAATAGCCAGATTTGGAGTTTTCTGTAAAATTCTGTGGACAATTGCCTTCCTAATGTTGCTTATATCGACACAGAGTGACAAAATTGAGTAAAAAGAACCCTTTTTTTTACCTAATGAGGAACTGTGAACTATTCTATCGAGCGAAGCAACGCCAAGCATGCATCATCTCCTTATTAAGAGATCGTTTATAGTATTCCTAATGCATTAGCTCAATTAATCTAGAAATTCTTGAGGAGAATATTGAGGGATTATCCATACATTTTTACCCTTTTGGGCAACGAACGCGTATAGCTAGTTATTGACGGTTTTTGTCAAATTCAGCTATAAATACTCAACCCTTTGCCCACATATTCCTTCTTTTCTTTTCCTGTAAATTTAGCCTTTTACCCCAAGAAAAGTTCATCTTCTAACACATCTTAACATAGCACTATTCTTTACAGATTCCAATATTTCACAATGCAATTGACAAATTTAGCCATCTTAGCCGCTGCAACTGCTGCCACTGTTAATGCTGCATCCAACTTCACCAGCACTTCTATTTATGTCGAAGCTGTCATTAGTCCTGTTTCAGCTCTTGCTGATGTAACTTCAACATCACAAGGTTCTCAAGTGACTAGTGGGTCTGGCTCTGGTTCTGATTCCGACTCTAGCTCCGACTCCAACTCAGGCTCTTCCGGTTCTGGATCCGGCTCTTCTGGCTCTGGTTCTGGTTCTGGATCTGGTTCGTCCGGCTCTGGTTCTGGCTCTTCTGGTTCTGGATCAGGATCTTCTGGTTCTGATTCTGACTCTTCAGATGGCGGAGAACTTTCCCTTTCATCTATGGGTAAAGCACCATCCTTTTCCACTTCAATTGTCGTCGTTTCCCACCAGACTACCGAGCTTATAACCATCACTTCTTGTGAGGAGCACATTTGCACTGAAGTCCCTACACTAACTACCTATTATTCATCATCCTCATACACTTCATATGAAGAAGCCTCCCCAACTTCTCTGACAAGCGCAACTGTTCAAGAGTCATTATCTGAAATACCACCCTCCGTTACAATCAATGAAAACTCTGCTGCAAACATTTTACCTGGTGATTTCTCTTTTATGAATGCTGGTACTGCCGCTTTATCTATTATTGCATTAGTATGGATTCTATAAGGAACTCCCAACTACCCCTACAAAGGAAAAGTTTTACATCATTTCTCCTGTCTCGAGCATATAAAAATAAGTTCTTCTTATCACAACTAATATTTAGCTTTCTTCTCTAAACACATTATTTTCTATTTAATATGGGATTCCCCTTCTCTTGAAGTATTTACTAAGAGATCAACTTTCTTGTTTTTTCAATCAATATCAATAAGCTTTGTAGCTCAAAATAAATAATAATCAACTAAATTAAATGGAGAGAACATAGAATTTCACCAGTAATTGCTAAACGGCCAGCAAAAGTAAAGAAAAAGAAAGAAACAAATTAATTCGTTGCACCTACTGTAAAGTTTTGAACGAAAAATGTAGTCTTGCATTTCTCCAAAATAGGATTCAATATAAAACTCAATTAAGATTCACTTGCAAAAAACTGATTATTTGAATTCAAAAGGGTAATTCAAACAGTGATCTCTGTATTATTCACAGTTAAACATTATTTGGAAGTATTTACGCCTTCTTGTCTTTGTTTTTGAGAATAATTTATTAGCTAAAGTTTGATACGTTCTGCACAAATAAATGAGTGTAAACGATTAAATAAAAATACATAAAATATATAAATCAGGAAATGCTGTAGAACCTTCTTCAAAAATTAAGCTGAAATAACAGCATTTTCTTTCTTTTCCATTTAAATTTCCTCGTTGCTATTTTTATCCACAGCCTTGGAGGAACTTTCCAGCGAAAAACAATTGGATGTTGATGTAGTAGGAGTTGAACTCGAGTCAAAACTACCAAAAATGCTGCTATTCGGGAACTTGGTTGAAACAGTAGTTGAAGGAACAGATGAAGAAATAACTCCGTAAGGGCTTACATTTGCAGCAGCTGAATTTCCCGAAGAACTGATACCTTCATACGGAAGAACGGGATTAGCAACTGAATAACTAACAGCGTTAGAGTAAATATGCGGTAAAGACAAACTATGTTGAGCATGTGCGCTTGCTACTGAAGAAATACTAGATGAGTTTTGAAGGTTCGAAAAATACTGAGGAATATCAAATGAAGTATGCCCAGATATTCCTTGGGTATTATCTCGCTCAGGTTTTTGTTGTTGATATGCAAATTGCTGTGGTGGAGGATTATTGTATATCAAGTATGGCTGGGGGGAGATTTGAAGTTGTCTATCATTAAATAGATACTGCTGTTGCGATGGAGGAGGAGAAACTTTCTGAATAAGTACGCCTGAATTGAGTCCATGATTGAGAGACATATCATATCGTGATATATTTGTTATGGATTGAGAATTACCAGCTAGATTTGTGTTAGATAGATACGAAGTATTCATGGAATTAAAATTATTAAAATTCTGCAACAAATTTGGCTTTGCCTCTTGCTGTCTTTTCCTTCTCCTCTCTCTTAACTGCTGTCTCAACTCTTTAAATTCTTCTGGCTTTCTTTTTTGCCCATGGTTTTGGGTAAGGACATGTGCATTTAAATGATTTAATGTTCCGTAACCTTTTTTGCAATCTTTATAGTTGCAGATGTATAATCTCTCAATTTCATCATGTTTTCTTCTTGGTCTTTTCTTCTTTTCGTTGACAAACCTATTTTTGTTGTCTCCATAAAGCGGTCTGAATACTGAAAAGCTTGTTTTCAGCGTATTATCAGAGTTTCCAGGATTATAGAATGGAATGTTTGATGTTGGAAGTGAATTATCATAAATCGATGCAGAATACGGATGCTTTGGAAACAGTTGAGAATAGGCGGAATTATAATCATTCTCAACCGAAAATGTTGAGGTGTTTTTTTGGGCTAGTTGCAGCAGATCGAAATTGTTAATAGTATTCTTATTAGACGAAAGAAAATTAAGCTGTCCCGAAACCGGAGCAATATTATTTGCTGAAGACGAAATTGAAGGATATGCAGCTATACTTGATCTATTATAATGCAAATTATCAATAATCAATGGCTGAATCATCGATGGATTTGCAACAGTCATTGTTGTAGGATTTGATGAATAATTTAAGGGGTTCAATGCTATGCTTTCTGTAGTTGTTGGTAATTGGGAATGTGTTGAGTGCAGGTGTTTCTGTGAAGTATCTGTTGATAAGTTTTTTTGCTCAAAGCTCATAGTTTGCTATTTTTAATAAAATGCAAACTCACAATGTGATTTGTAAAAGTTAACAGGGATGCAAAAAGTTTTGAGAAAAAAGATAAAAAATGATAAACTATAAATGAAAAATTCGAAGAAAAGGGTGTTATAAATAAGTGAAATACAATATTGAAGATAAAAGGATTCAAAGAAACCAATTTAGATTCTTTAATGAGCTTTTCTTGAATATTATAAAATAAAGGTTTGATATTGCAGATAGGTAATTGATGATCTCTGTTTTCGTTTTTTCTTTGCTTTTTTGGATATTGTTTGTGATTTAGTTAGCATAATAAATTTCTATAATTAAACTGGTGATACTTTTGGAATATTGTCAACACTAGGATTCTGTGAAAACTAAGGGTCTTTAAAGAAACTTAGAGTGAACAAATAGTGTATTAAATATTCAAAAAGAAAAGTATTGTGTTATCTGATGTCTACAAAAAGGTCAGCAATAGGCCATTGTTTGGTTGTAGTCTTGATACCTTAGTGAAAAGACTTAGTGAAGAAAGTTTTAAGGTGATGTAAATGCAAGTGAATGGGCTTAGATGGATGATCTGTAAATGATAGATCTAAAGGGTCTATGATTATTGATTTCAATTTTTCTGTTATACGTTGAATCTTTCGGGGAAAAATATTTCTTTTAGATGAGTCAATATAAATTATTGGTTCACTTTTATCGATGATTCACTTTAAGAAATTTTGAGTCGGGGATGTTTTTTGTAATTTTTTGGGAAATTCAAGGCAAATTCGAAAAAAAAAGATCGACAGAGAATTCAGAATAGATTGTTGACAAGGATGATAAAATTAAACTGTCATTCGTCGATCAAACGATGCATTAGGGGAAAAACAAGTGATATTTATAATAGTGTGTCTGTGAAATAGAATATCGAGATTTGTATATGTTTATGATGATTTGAGGAACAAAAAAAAAAAAATGCAATCGAGTCGCCCATTCCAAATTAGCATTACTGAACACTACAAGTTGCAATGCGACAAGTCTCATTTTCCATTCAGTGATGAAATTAATTTAGCTACATTCATGTTTGCATCGTGACAGGTAAAGATTAATGTATACAGAATTTAAGTGAGATAAGATGAGCATGGCCATAGAGTTATTTATTTCAGTTTATGGTGTGGCTTCATTAGTTCTAACTACCAAGAAGGGTTTTAGCGTGGTATTTAGCTCGGTTGCCCACAGCGTTTTTTTTTAGTGTTCTTCTAAAATATTATTTCTTGTTTGTAGCTGACAATGCATATGAACACCATGCAATACAATAAAATGTACACAAATGCCTTATTGGTTCATATTGAAATTTTCTGGACTAATTCTGAAAACGGACAAAAAAAAGACAACGAACATATAGCCTTGTTAACACTTGATTTTGTGATTCTATGACAGTTGTTCTTGGAACTTTTAGTCAGGAATTAAGATTGAAACTAATTCCTGGTGTAACAATAACTTGAAATGTATATAAAACCATTAGTGTTGAAAATGCATTCAAGAACATACAGTAGGGTTACAGAAGTATGCATGTGCTAGGTAGAACATTTTGTATTGTTAAACAGGTGTTTCTGTGTATTTTCTTTATACATTTTTTCAAACATGCATTTCTAGTTTTTGTTTTGGGTTTGAAAAACATCTTAGAAAGTAGGATTAGCTTCTTTCCATTAGAAAAGCAAGCATTAGAGCGGGTTTCTCCGTATTCGAATTTTTAAACATTGGTTTATTAATTTGATATTCATTATTATTTAGTGAAAATGAATTTAAATCTAAATTCACTTGATTAACTCTATTCGAGATGCCCAAAAACTAGCCAATGTTCAAATTCTCGTTTCTGTGTTAGAATGCTGCTTGTAATATGTGGTATTTCATTGCTGCCACTTATTCATGTTTTCCCGAACATTTTGTTTTAGATTTTGTTTTGTTCTGTGTTGCTCCGTTCATTTAGAAGTTCTGTTTGTTTTGGATTCATACAGCTCTCTAAATTGATCATCAGATTGGACATTTTCGTATAAAAAAAATATGGAATTTAGTAGATGCAGGTGCAATGATTTGAGCACCAAGCGTTTTGTTTTGGTTCGAAAGCGGTATTGTTATGTTTCCAAAAAAAACATGTACACAGAAATTTCGGAATAATTATTGAATTATTCCTAGAATAGTGTATGTAAATTGATGCACATACTACGTTCTCACGTGGGTTTAGTTTCTCAGTTCATGTTGAAACGATTAATTAGCCGTTGCAGTTATAAGTATCTAATTGAGCTAGATTCTGCAGCAACGTCGTAGGGAGATGTAGTGCAGCAACTGTTTGCATTAAAATCTCCGTTTTTAAAGTTTCCTGTAACTTTCTTGTAAAACAATCGAACAGATATTAGTTTCTATGCTACGCAGAGACTTGCGATAGTTAGTAGCAGTTCTAAAAAAAAAATGCTTTTTTCAAAAAGAATATCATGCCTTGAGTGAGAACGAATAGCAAAAAACGTAAAAAATGGACAAAGCAGAAGAAAAAAAAGTAAGTCAGAGTGCAAACGAAGGGCACATTTCCAAAAGGGTTATAAATTTTAATAAGTAGTGATGTTTTTGAGGTGATTAGAATTTCCGTTTCATCATCTAGAACTACGATAGTTTCATATGTTAGGTGGTTTAACCAAATATATTCTATTGATGTATTTTTGCTTTGTATGCTGGC
The DNA here is from genome assembly GCA_002564245.1 of Saccharomycopsis fermentans. Taxonomy (NCBI): domain Eukaryota; kingdom Fungi; phylum Ascomycota; class Saccharomycetes; order Ascoideales; family Saccharomycopsidaceae; genus Saccharomycopsis; species Saccharomycopsis fermentans. The sequence goes on along the minus strand of JNFW01000007.1, from coordinate 693,837 downwards.
TGTATTTGAATAAAATATTTCCGAATATAGAAAGTAGACCTTAAGCTTCCTTGTATGTTTTAAGCGAGACAATTTTTTTTTTTCTATTTTTGTTCAGCTGATGCAGTATGTATCGATATTGTTTGCATTTCTTGCACGTTTATTTGATATATTGCATGATCCAAACTGCTATTTGTGTTCACTTTTCTCGAATTCTATATACATTATCTTTTGGGCACGCATACATTTCTTTATACCATACGTTGCAACAACTTGCAAAGAATCTTCTTGTTTGGATACTGAATGCCATCTTGAGTTTCTTTGCGACATGGAAATGCAGCTTGACAATTTAACTATCCAGCAAATACCAACTTGTCCGAGCCCAAAATGTAGGGCTTAACAATCTTATCTACTTAAAAAACGAGATCACATTCTTGAAAACCAACAGCAATTTCCCCGTTACTTCTTCATATCAAAAAAATACTAAGCTGTGCATTCATATCAGACAGAAAATAAGAGTTCTCAATGTGAATTCTCAATAGCCGACTGATTCCGTGAATTCTCAAACCAATGTAGTATGGTTTTTCCCATGCTGCATTAAATCTGAAAAGTATATGTACATGTGATTCATGTTTTGTTCATAAATTGAGATGCTTAATGTTTTACAGTATTGATGCATACAAATATGATAATGTATATAGGAACTGCACATGAAGTGGAATCTGTAATTGTTGTTCGTCATGTATATTGGCAACTTTTAAAGTGCCCATGTAGATATATCTATAACTTTTGCAATTTCTAAATATATCAAACCCACATACTCTACAGAAACACTCTATGGGCAAATGTTCCTCCGAGGAAAACAACAGCCAAATATGAAAAAAAAAAAAAAAAAAAAATCCAGAAAAAGAGGTATTCACTCTGTATTTGGAAACAGAAATATCGTTATTTTGTTCTGTTTGATATTTCTATAATTTAACAACAAACTATATCAAGAATAGAAACAGTTTACGATTTGTGGGTTACATGCATTAGCTAGTGTTTGCCGCATCTATTCCTTAGTTTTTTTTAAACTTCATAGTCTTCGAGCTGCTATTCGTTTGGATTCTTTTCTTCTTATCATAGTAACTCCGTCGAAGTTATCTTTTTTAGGAATTAGTAGTAGCAATGTACATCAGTTTTTGAATGAAAATAGGCTTTAGTGGCTCTTTTTTTCTTTTTCTTTTCTGTGCTGCATGACTAGTATTTCCGGAGTTTGGAGTATTCTGGGGTCCAAAAGATGAGTTTATGTGCAGGTGTTGCATGTATATACTTGCTGTACTAATTTAATGCATTATTGATTTAATTAATGTAATATTGTGTTTGTACCGATGCTATTATGTTTTAATTAATTGATGTAATGATTAATAGTTCTAATTTGTGAAGGTTTATTGCCTAAGCAGGTTATAAGGTGCAAAGGTGTTAAATTAGATGAAAATAAGTTGGCTTTTCTTTTTTCACCTCTTCTCGCTTTAGCCAAGAGTCTTCCCTGGGTTATTACTAAGCTTGGGCTTGATAATCCACACACCACCCCTTTTGACCACCCCTATAAAAAAAATTTTTGTGTCTTCCTCATAACAAGTAGTTTCTCAGATCGAAAAACGTAAAAAAGATTTATTTGCATAACGTATATGCCTCATATAAGCCAGTCAATATTATTTCTCAACTTGAAATAAAAACATCATCGAACAGTATAGTTCAAGCATCAACAATAGCACCGATTCCTTAGGTCAACCCAGAAGCCTGATTCTCGCACATTTCAGACTGCCAGAATACAGTACAACCGAAAATATCGCTTCTTTTCCCTGCAAAACGGAGGTTCTCCTGACTATTGACCTGCACTTCTGAACTGTTATCTTATTTAGTTTGGCCAGCCTTTACTCAATAGAGACCACAAATTAGCAGTATTACTCGATCCATAGTATCGCTTTGGCTCTTCCTTTTCCCACAGCTTGTTTTAGTTTCCTGCTTTTTTCACAGCTCGTTCTCATCGTTTTTTCACAGCGTGTGTTTTTTTTTTTTGAGTTAATTCTATATTTCGACCTCCTCGATTGGTTCGAAACTTCCCATTATGTCACAAGCAGCTAGTAACAATGAGGTCAGAAGTAATCCAAGAGCAGTGGTTAAACCCGCAGAACTCAACTCAACCTTGGCAAATTCTTCTACAAACACCCCTCCAATGTCTCCCAACGAAGCCAGATTGTCCTCTTTTCCTGATTATATTGCTCCAATGTCTCCCGTCCAACTCAACAGAATAAACAATCATTTCCCTCCGTTGGATCCTTCCAAGCAGTATAGGGGAGTATACGAAAGATGTGGGTTTGACGTTTTGAAAAATTCAAACTCTACAAATGACAGTAATAACAATAGCGGTAATTCAAGTGCAAATCCATCATACACGAACTTGAATAAGCTCGACAGTACTGCAAAAGATATTGCTCCATTTTCTCCACCTCCTGCTATTCATGGGAAGACGTTGAAAAATAGATCGCCGTCTTTGCCTAACTTAAAACACCAAAATAGTAACTCGAGTCTCGATTCTTCCAACAATACTGCAGATCCATTGGCGTCCCCTCCTAATCCAAACTTTAATACTGCAAAGAGAAACGGCTCATTTTCATCTTATTCGGAATCTACTCCTCAACAGAATACGTCACATAATGATGAAAATGAATCAAAATCTAACAGATCTTCTCTTAGAATGGCCTTCATGAAGCCATTTGGAACACTAAGAAGAAAGGCAAGTTCAGGTAGTATATCCAGTAATAAATCTAGTTCTTCGGCGATACAAAGCCCAACATTCACCGGTAGCCAGTCTCAGAAAATGGAATCTTCTTTATCTATTATTGTTCCTCCTTCTGCGAGAGCTGCTGCTCAACTGCAACAACAACAGCAACAACAGCAACAACAGCAACAACAAAAACAGCAACAACAAGAACAACAACAGCAACAACAACCTTTTTCACCGGGATCTGGCATCACATCTCCTCTTAGAGAATCCTCTGCCCCTGCTACTCAGAGTATTGCTAGTCGACACAAGTCTATATCTAAGAAAAAAATATTCGCATCCAATAAAGCGCATGTAGGTGCTGTTACTTCGCCAATTGCAACGGTATCAATTAATAATAAGAACGAAAGAAATAGCGATTATTCCAACAGTTCAACTACATCAAAAAGTAATGATACAACACTAAGTAGCAGTGAAGTACCTGGATCGCATGATAATTTATATTCATCTACCTCAAATTCTGGGTTGGTGAGTAGTTTTGATTCCACACCTAATGGTTCATCAGCCAATGTCAAAAACTTAGATAACTCTAATAATGAAAGTCATCTGGCCATGACGGAATCTTATAAAGCTTTCACCCAAGCCTTCAATAGCCAAGCTACATCTGAAGGTCAGAATATTATTAGCAGCAATGATGATAAATCAGGTAACTCTCAAAATTTATCAAAGAGTAATTCGGTCGTATATACTGGCTATTTCTCTAGAAGGGCAAACTCAGTTACAAATAGCACTATCGATAATAGTGTTCAAAACACTCCAAAAGCAGATACCATTCAAGAAGATCAAGGAGACGTTCTATTTCTCGATGATGATGATATCGCTCTCAAAACTATGGATGATTCAGAGTTTAATGATTCCAATCATGCAGCTTTTATCAATCAATTTCAAGAAGATGATAAATACCTCAATCAAAATGATGAAATAAGTTTCGATGAGGAATCTATTTTGGACATAAACCAGTCACCCAAAAAGGTGCAACATGAAAATGATAAACAGGGTGAAGAAACCCAACAGCATGATGATTACGAGTCCAATAACGAAGACTATCTCGATGGAGATGTCCTTAGTATTGGTGATGATGATAGCATCTTTAACGATGTTACTCGAATGGACTCTACTATGAGTGGAAGGTTTCCAAATCACAGTGTTAAAAGAAAACTGAAAAGGCATAGTTCCAAGAAATCATCCATTAGTGATGCACACCCACTGCGTAGAGAATCTAACAGACTGATGAATAGTAGAAAGATGAATTCATCCATTAGTAATGTCTTGGTTAACTCACCACCGATTCCAAATGGTCATTCAAAGACAAATTCAGAGATACACAGTTCCAAACATGAGCAAAATCTGACTATTCAAACTGAAAGCTCTGAAGAACCTTCTTTGCATTCTTTGAATAATAATAATCTAAAATCACCGAAACCTGAAGAGCCTAGTGAGTTTGATTTTGATCTTTCAAATGAAGATATTAATGCAGGAGAGACTCCAACAAGAAGTAAAACATTGATTGAAAAAAATAAAGATCGATTAATGAGAAAACTTACAAAAAAGTTGCAAAGAATTTCTGGACAGTTTGGGGTTGACAGTATTCCTTCTTATAATAGTGATCCAGATATTTCTAAGCATGTTCCTACGGTTGCTCTAGATGAACATTTAAACAGTAATAACGAAGAAAAAGCATTTTCAGAAAAGAAAACAGTTGATCAAGAAAGCTTAGATGATGCGTCTAGTAAGATAGGCTCCTTAGATAATATTAGTGTTACAGATTTGGATATTGCAGAGATTAACGGTAATACAAACACAAAATCTGAAGATCACGCCAGGTCTAAATCATATACGAAAAATGATGATAATCCTGGCAAAATTGAGCAAACTAATTCTCACTTGAAAGTCTCTTCATACAAGAAAAAGCATGCATCTATTGCAAGCAGTATTTACAGCGTTGATGATATGGAGGATGGTGATTCTGGAAATGAGGATGCAAATATTGAAGATGCAGACACTCTTAATAAAAATGCAGAGTCAGAGACTGACGAAGGCAATATCACAAGCTCAACAGTAGTTATGGGACTTGATGATCACGAGCCACGAGATTTGGACGATGATTTGGAACACTCAAAGAGTCTTCTTTCCGAATTAAAAAACATTGTTGATTCTAATGGTATTGCTACTATAGATGCAGGGCATATCAAAGCACATAAGCCTCCTCTGGCGCCTCTTCCAGTTGCGCCTATCACGCCAACAGAGTCATCATTTGTTTCATCAATACCCTCCAAACCGTCATCTATATCTTCTAATTCCTCCAAAACTATTTCAAATAGTGCTTCTAACACAGCTGCAAACTTAAACAATTCATCTGTGATGCCTGGTATTTATGCAAAGGTAACTCAGTCCACAAATTATGGAACTTCTAAGCAGGGAAGCCGCAAAAACAGCGACTTTTCTAACTCTAGCGAAAGCAGAAAAAATAGCGATCCTTCTTCACTAAAGAGTATCAATAAATCCATAAGCAATACTATTATGAGTAGCCAGGATAGCAGAAGTAGTAGTATTGGCTCATCGTCTCTTTTGGGAATGACACCCCAAATCGGTATTACAGCACATGTTACTCCCCCTGCTAATACTGGCTACAAAGCAAATACTACACCTCCAACTACGCGGAACACCAGTATCTCTCATAATTTGAGACATTTAGAAAATTTGTCTCATAAAGAAGCTGGAAGTATTAGTAGTGGAGGTATTTCCGCATCTACTTCAAATATGAGTTTCAATTTTACTAATGAAGATACAAACACTATCTCCAAAAGATCTAATAATGGAAATGTTGTATCCGATGAATTACTACAAGAATCTGCCGTTGATGATAATTTTGAGGATGAAGAATTCTCTGAAACCTTCGAGAACATTGATGAAGATGTTGAAAATGATTCAACCAATAAGTCGGAAGGACAAACGACATCTCTGGTTCACATGGAATCTCATAACGTCAACAACAACGTAATTGTAGATGATGAAATATTGCCTTTGAATAGCAAGAAAAAGAAAAATGACATTCAGAAGCCAATTAATAGTCTCACAGATGGTTCTACTACTCCAACTTCTTTTCTACCAAACTTTGCTGGCACATCGCCTGCTGCACAAAGCATAACAAATTTTATAAATGAGAATCCGAACAACTCTATTTCCAGTAGAATACAAGTTGGCAGAGTTGAATTAAAGGACATTCTGAGTATCCAAAATTCTCACTCAATGCCTGAGAAGAAAGGCAAAGAACTTGATATTCCACCATATTCTGAATCAGTTTTTGGAACGCCAGATCTTCAGCCTTCATTTAATTTTGACAAGCTGCGAGATGACTCTTCTGCATCTACAGTTACTAACACGCCAAAGGCTGCTAATAATGACTTAGATCAAGTTGATCCGCTCTATATTCCTAAAAAGAAAGGGAATTCTGAAAACTTGTCGCCTGAAGGTTCAAATGGTTTAAGTAATGAGAGTGGCAGCTTCAAGAAGGAAGAAGAATTCAAATTTCCAAGTGGAGAAGGCCCATGTCGAAAGTGCCATGAAGAGATTACAGGTAAACAGAAGACAGTGTGGTCGAAGGATGGTCAAATGTCGGGAAGATGGCATAGATCTTGTTTTTCATGTTACAGATGTAACGAATTTTTCAAGAAGGGTGCCAATTGCTATGTGTTGAATGATAATCCTTACTGTCATTATGACTTCCACTATCTTAATCAATCGCTTTGTAAAATATGTGATAAAGGAATTGAAGGGAAATGTCTTGAGAATAACAATCATGAAAGATTCCACCCAGACTGTTTAAAATGTGTTAAATGTGGAACTTTGATTGTGAATGATTATTTTGTTTTGGATAATAAACCTCTATGTGAAGAAGATGGGTTGAAAGAAATTGAATTAGAAGCTCGCCAAGTTGCTGCTGCTGCAGCGGAAAATTCTAATAAAGAAACTAATCAAGCTGATGGGGAGATAGATGGATTGAAAGTCACATCGAAAGTTGAAAAGAGAAGAACGTTTTTATTTGATTTAGCAGAAACCCCTATTGTAACGTAGTTTGGTATATATTTTGATTTTGTATTTGTATTCATTTCTTTTTTTGTATTTTTAATCATATAATTTACCGCTCAATTGCTTTTTATATTTTACAAACAAGCCTTGTAACTTCTAATTTGTTTCATTCAAGAACTTTGGTATTTACTTAGTTATTAATGAAATGGTTTTTACAATTGTTTTGAAGAACAACTTATCAGAATCTTCTTCAGTCATCATAATGTACACTATAAACGTAGCCCAAAACTATCATAAGTTTCTAAACTAAATAATGCATCCCTCTGATTCTTCTCAAACAGAGTAATTATGTTGCTCAATATTTGTATTTTGGAAAAGGACTAGCTCTCATTCACTACATGTACAAAAGTGGCTAGACTTTATTCCTGAAAAATTGAAGATTCGTTATCCAGGTAGTTTTTTTTTTCAATTACTTTGATAAAGTTATAGATAGATACAATAATGTTTGATATTTCAGCAGGTTAAAAATCAGAAGTTTACCCCGGATTTGGTCAATTTTTTATTTTTTTTCTCCCCTATTAAATCTCTTACTTGGCCTTGTCTTTGCTGCGTATAGTCATATTTCAGTTCAAAGCACCCGTTGCTTTGGCTTTAACCGATGATGATGACCCTCGAGACGGACGATAGTCTATTTTGAGACTATTGTTTTCAACTTTTTCGTTTTAATTGTCTATTTTTGAAAAATTATAAAGAATATTCGGAGATAAATGTAGAATTCTCCATGGTAACAGTCTTAGTCTTTACGGGGTTTTACCATATCTTTTTTTTCTCTTGAAATACACGATAGCTGTTGCGGAGTACTGGTACCTCAAATTTATATATATATATACATGTAATTAGCCCTCAAGTAGAGCTGAAATTGCGTACTGATGCATTCAATTTCTTCCGGAAAGTCTTTTAAACTAACCATCCTTTGCTAAAACAAAGAATATCTTCCACAAAATATCAAGAGCGTAAAGTAGGATACTACACATAAAAACAACAAGCTTAACAAAATGTCGATTCCGCCAAGGACTGGGCTTTATCCACCAGTTCCAACCTTTTTCAAATCAGATAACTGGACTCTTGATACTGAATCGCAATCTAAACATGCTAGATTCCTCGAAGAAAATGGTATTCCAGGAATCGTCATCAATGGATCTACCGGTGAGAACGGCCATCTAACAAGGGCAGAAAGGCTCGGTCTCATCAAAGTTGTGAAAAATGCCGCCCCGTCACTCACCATAATTCATGGTGTTGTTCAATCTTCTGTTCAAGAAGCAATTGAGGAGATCGAGCAAGCAAAAGGCGCTGGTGCGGACTATGTACTTATAGTTCCTCCTGCTTATTTTGGAGCATTAGAACTTCAGAATAATATCATTTCTTGGTTTACTAAAGTTGCAGATAAATCTGTATTACCAATTATGATTTATCTTTTTCCAGGTGTATGTAATGGAATTGTGCTTCAACCATCTACTTTTGAAACTCTTAGTGCCCATCCACAAATTGTAGGTGCCAAGTTTACATATTTAGATGCATCTCATTTTGTTCGGACGGGCTTGAACCCAAAGATAAAAAGTCAAGCTTTCTCTATATTTCCTGGATTTGCAAATTTCTTGCTTCCTGCTTACATGACTGGCTGCGGGGGATTAATTGATGGTATGGGTAATGCATTTCCAAAAGCTACATCACTCTTGCTAAAGTTTGCTATTGAGGGTAATACTAGTGAAGAAGCTTTAGATTTACAGTATAAGCTAGCAATGGCGGAGCAAAGTGCTGTTGAAGGTGGATTACTTGCTACCAAGGCTACTATAAAGAAATATGTAGGGATTGGAGAATCCACAGGTGGTAGACCTCCATTAGATTATTCGATGGAAGAAAAAGTCTTAATTGCTAAATATGGTGAATACTTGGATGCTCTATATGAAATAGAAAACTCCTTATAAAGTTTTTCTGCAACTTCTTTTTTGTTTATTTTCTGAATCTTCTTTTTTATTTTATTTTCTGACTACTGAGTTTCAAGGTCAATTTATTATTAAAATGATTTGATACTAATTCTCAAATTCATTGTATTCATGTATTCAAAACTTTCTTATGACTTGTTTGCATATACAGTCTTTTTGCTTTTCATTTAAGGCAAAATAAATGTCTTGATAAAATACAAAAATTAGTTTGTAGACTGACAAATAAGTATCCCTATCTGCAGTAAATTTACGGGTAAATCAATAGTCAATGATTATGAGGAATGAAGTATACCTCTATTCTATGGTGCTATCAATGATTCACCCAGTTTTTTATTAAAATTTGAATTTCAGCCTAACTGTGGTTAAAGTAAGCCATATATTATCATGAGATTTTGTTTTAAATGCTGATGGTTCAACAGAGCAATTGAGAGTTGCAAAGCTCACGTGAAAACCATGTGACTACTTCTTTATTCAGTTTTCTATGTTATGAGTGATGGAAATTTCTTCAAAAAGTCACAGGTAGTGTATTTTTTTCATAAAAAAATTATACAAATGCAAGCACCAAATAAAAAGTAAGTAGATCAATATGATCATATTCAAGAAGTAAGAAGATGAATAGTCCAATTATATATCGAATTCCCAAATCAAATATTTCTTTAATTTAGTGATAACAATTAGTGAAACAGACAGTTGAGGATTTTTGATTAAAAGATGTCCACTGAGAATATTCAAATATTAGGCACTGCCGTTGCTACTGTAGTAGCCGCATTTCTTGCTTACATCCTTTACACCTCCGCTGGATCTGGAAAGCCTGTGTTGAACAAAGAAAAATTTCAAAAATTCCCTTTGATTCAGAAAACTGTTCTTTCTCACAATACTGCTGTTTACAGATTTGGATTGCCTAATCCTAATGACACATTAGGTTTACCAATTGGACAACATATTTCTATCCAGGCTGCAATTGATGGGCAAAATATCTTGAGATCTTACACCCCAATCACTCTCGATGACCAAAAAGGTCATTTTGATCTATTGATCAAATCTTATGCAAACGGAAATATCTCCAAGTTTGTTGCTGAATTGAATATCGGTGACAGCATTGATGTGAAAGGACCAAAAGGTTTCTACAAACATGAACCAAATACTTCCAACTGCTTGGCTATGGTTGCTGGTGGAACTGGTATCGCTCCAATGTATCAACTCATTCAAGCAATTGCAAAGAATCCATCTGACAAAACTAAAATTGTTTTACTTTATGGAAATGTCACAGAAGAGGATATTTTATTGAAAAAAGAATTGGATGAAATAACTGCACACCACGAAAATATCAAGGTTCATTATGTCTTGGATAAGCCTCCAAAAGATTGGACTGGCGGATCTGGCTACATAACCAGTGATTTGATGGCCGAGTTCTTCCCTGGACCAGCTCCTGAGAATAAATTATTAATTTGTGGCCCTCCATTGATGGTAAGTTCTATAAAAAAGGCTGCAGTTGGTTTAGGATACCAAAAAGCTAAACCTCTCTCAAGAGCAGGTGACCAAGTTTTTGTTTTTTAATAAGTTTCTTAATTTTATTTGAATAAATATACTTTATTAAGGGTTTGTTGTAGTGATATCTGATTTCGGATTATATTTCTTGCGGCTAGGATAAGTACTTTGCCAGATATTCAAATATAAAATTATCCAATCGGATTTTAGAGCATCGTCACTTTGAACGTTTGCTCTTATTTATTGACTACATTTACGCTTTTGTTTCGCAATCTTTGATCACGATCTTCAATTGTCTATAGAATATTGACATACTTTTAATTCTTTTATCTTATATATAGTTTTGAGAGCATAAAAGATGTATTCGACAGTTTTATTCAGTGTTCCAATGATATTATTCACTAATATGCTTTTATGCTACCTCCTGCAATTGATTAGATTTATGTACTTTCACCGTTGAATGCTTCTGCAGAGCTTATTGGGCTTTCAACAGGTAAAGAATTATTACTGCTGTATGGCTTATCTTTACCTCCAGAAGACATTGTAACAACACTTTCAGTAGCAGAATATCTATTAGATGGAGTTGAAGACTCGTTTGAACGAGCATTTGAATTTGAAGGGCCTCGAAGCATCCCGAAATCTACACCCATCAATAGATCATTCCACATATTATCATTCAAAGCCCAAAATGAGTACTCGTCAGAAGCAGAGTATTCTGGTAAATAAGGCAACTCCAAGTTTGTTGTAGATGTACCATTAGTCTTATTTGTGTACGCACTCGAAAAGTATTTGGATTGTGAAATAGGTAGTTCAGCATTATAAATAGTGCTACTTTCATTAGGCGCTTGGGAACCTTGGGTGCCTTGGGAGTCACTCAACACGGTATTATTAATACTATTAGTATTCTGAATATTATTGTTCATAACATTAGTACCACTTTGTCTTTTTCGAATCATCCGATTATTAGGAGATGGTGAAATAATTTGTGGAGGAGTAGCACCTGATATATTTTCTGGAGGTGTGTCGATACCCACATTTTTTGCAGTTCCTGTGTTATCAAACAAAAAATTTAAAATATTTATGTTGTTGAGTAGCTCTTGCTGACTTCTTTTTCCTGATGATGACAGTTCTCTTGAATGATACTGTGAAACATGTCCAGAGGAATTTTGAGGTAGAGCAGACTGATTTATTATTGAGGACACAAAAGTGTCAATTTTGTTCAAGTTTTCAGGTTTATTCTCCGCATTTCTGAAAGTATTTATGTCTTTCAGATTGCTGTCAGCAGTTTTTGCATTATTATATCTCTGAGTAGGTGTTTTTGAGTCTATTTTATTTCTATGAACTTTCCCCTCAGATTTCAAATATTCAGATATTAAATTTTTATCGACTTTGTATTTTTTGGCTAAAGTTTCCATAATTTGATTACTGTAAGTCAGTAAGTATAGTATTAGCATTAGTCTACTTTTGGGCAAGAAATAGTTATATGGATATTCATCTGAAGTTGTATAATTCCTTTCTAAATTTTCTAGCAATTTTCCCAACAATTCTTCTGGTAATGATGTTAAAGTATCAAGAAATACAAGCTTTTGATCCTGGATGCCATCAACTCTATTTATTGATTTATTCTTTTGTTTTTCCAACAGTTCATTTTTCAACTTGAATTGGTATGAATCATTTATTAGTGTGATAAGATATCTTAATCTGAGCAAAGTACCAGACAAATAAAAAACTCTGGACTGAATAGTCAATGGCAAAGAAGATAAGACATCATTTGAAAATTCATGATATATTTTGAAAGCATTCACGCAACTGGCTGCACAATTATTGATCTTTGCTATCACAAATGGGGTAATTTTTAGCTTATCAAAAATATCTCCTTCTTTCGTATCTTCTTCAACGTTCTCCAATATTTTATGAGTAAATGGTTCAAATAAATAAGCCTCAACAGAATAATAATAAACCAAACAAAATTTATTATCTGCAGGAATTTTGGATTTAATTTTCATTAACAAATCATGAAAATTTGTGACAATCAAATTTATCTTTTGTGTTTCTTGTTCTTTTTTCAATCTTTCTTTAGGCAGTTCCTTTGAGTATTCTCCTTTTCTATTCACGTCTACTATTTGCAAGCATGTAAGGTCAAAGTATTTGTGATGTAGAGAAATATATATTCTTTCTAAGCAATGATTTAATTTTGCAAAAATGGCAATTTTTCTGTGGTTTGCGTTTTCAGAATTGAATAAGATGGTACAACATTCTTCTAAATATGAATTCCATCTCAACATTGATTCCCTTTTTAGAAAAATCGAATAACATATATTACTCGAGTAAACAGCTAAAGCCAATTTTCTACTTTGCATCAGCTGCGATATATCAACTAGTGGCTCTCTTTTGGCTATGCTTTCAGCTTTACTAAAATAAAAAATTGTTTTGCCATTTAGTCCTAATTCTTCCATTAAAGAAACACAAAGCATGTTCATCAAGTGATATCTTCTATGTTGCAATAATTCCGCAGAGTCATACCACAAGCTCATCAATAGGAGCGCTTGTAATAATTCGATAGACTTGCTGCCAACCACCATTATTTCATGTATTATCAACTCTATACTTTTAACATTAAGTCTAATATGTGTGTCTAACGAGTTACTTTTGCTATATTCTTTTGGAATGGTTATTGAACTTATGGACAATATTGCCATGTATAGAAATGGTGATTTTCGCCTTAGAATTTCACTTGAGAATATTTCCTGACAAGTGAGATCGATAATTGATACAATTCCATATAGTGGATACATTTTCTCCATGTAAAACTTTAATCGTTGATCTATTTCTTCCTGAGTTAAAAGATTTTGTCCTACTACGTCTGTCTCTTTTTGGTAATCTAGCTTTAAGATTTCTTCCCTTTTATTACCGACTAGAGTGAAGTTTGTGGGCACTGTAAAATATTTTTGGAGTTTCAAATCCAGCATTATGCTATACTCCAGCAATAATTCTTCTTTGGATCTCAAATTCAAATAGTAAGAAATAGATGATTTGTAATGAACTTTCTTTCTAATTTCTTGGAGCTGCTTTAGTTTTGCATTCTGATCTGATAGAGATTGATTGGAATATCCAGTAGTATCGTTGAAATAAGTATTGATATCTTCAAAAATTCCTTTCCCGTTCAAATTCGGATTTGTTGAATCATTTTTGCCTGCTTTTAACATGTCTATTTGTGTCTGTTGTTCCTTTACTTTTGCAGTCAATAACTTAACCTGGTTTTCATATTGTTCTAATTGAGCAGCGGACTTCTGCTTCTTTTTCACGACTTTTGTGTAAACGACACATTCCTTTTTTGACTTGAGACATCGAAGACATGGCTTTTGAGGCTCGGGCTGAACACATTTGACTTTGGCTTTATGACATGCGGTGCATGCAATGGTTCTTCTGTTATTCTTGATATTCTGCGCGTTACTAGAAGAGTTTCCAGAATTTCCATCTTGCGAATCAGCAGAAACATCATTTCTGGTAGATTCGACATCTTCTAAGTCGCTTTTTTCTCGTTTGGGAGATTTGCTTCGAGGAGTTGTGTTGTGTGTAGTTTCATTGCTTGCCACTGTCAGATCGTGCGATCTTTTCTGGGGTATTTGTGGGTTATGCAGTAGCATGGCAATTCACAAACCTATTTCTGTTTGTATGAATTAGGTAAGTTCAACTAGTGATGAAAGATATTTTCTCATACGATACTGAAACAATTTACCATTCCCCAACCAACAAAAAAGAACCCTATTTTTGATGGGTATCAAAAGTTTCTTCCAAAAAATTGAATTGCACAGAGACTTGAATGTTACCTCAGCAAAAACTTAGATAAAGTATGCAGTATATATATATGTAATTGAAATATACAAAAACCGCACAAATACAACTATTCTGAGACTTCGAAACTTATAATACAAGTATAATTCATAGAAATCTGATCCACAGATGTGGCTGGGAGATGAGAAATTTCCAGAGTTTGCTCAGGTTTCAATATTTCACCATATGATCATTTATGATTATTATCGGCGAATCGTAAACTTTTTTGCCGAACGATAAAAGCATATTTTTTCTTACTATTATGAAAAACCACGCGCTTATCACGTGACCAAAAAAGAGCTTGAATCGTACAATTGGAACTACTTTAAAGGATATGCTGTAGAAGGGGTCATTTTCAAGGAAAGTATGATCAAATCAATTTGGTAGGAGTGAATTCAATGAAAACACTACCTCTACTACCAATTGAATAAGAATAACCTAAATTGATTAGGTATTGCTGGAAAAGGGTGCTTTTTGAGAATTATTTTAGAAAATCATAGAGAATCTATCAAGGAAATGACAGGGTTTTCAGCGGCAGATGTTTTGCGAATGTCATTGGGAATGATCCTTTTGAGCAGCTTTCTCTCATATTGGTTTACATCCAGTACTACTTGGGGATATAGTGGAAGATACTTGGATACTGAATACTACAAATTTTTGTGGCAAACATCAGATACTCAATTTCAGAAAAACCTCACCTCAGAACAGTTGGCATTGTATAATGGCACTGACGATACGCTTCCTGTATACATTTCGATAGACTGCAAGATATACGATGTCTCAGCCAGCAGAAATTTGTACAGCCCACCGCTAGGCAGATATTCAGTGCTCAGTGGCCACGAATGTGCCAGAATGTTGGCGACTACTTGTATTGGGAAATTAGATGAGCTCACCAACGACCTACGAGGGCTAGAAGACATTGATGCTGCGATGGAGACCATCAAAAATTGGCAGCTTTATTATGAATCCAAACCACAGTACTGGTTTGTGGGATACTTGAATGTTTCTTTCAATCATTTGGACCAGCCAATTCCCTCGCCGTGCGAGAACCCAGTGCAAGTTCCACGTGGAATTGGCAGAGTACATTGATTAGAATTGCTGTTTGGCTTTGCATTACGTTCATTTTCTTTCTTTTACATATAATCATTTTTTATCTAAAAACAGAAACTACAATTCAGACTGTATTGTGCATGTTATTTTCTTCTTAAATCTTTTTTAAATTCATGTTTTTGTTGGATATAATCCAAATTTTTTATTTACATATCAGTTGGATCAATGTGAAAAAAACACAACGTTTTCAGCACGAGACTTTTTTAATCCTTGATCTCACCACATTCAGCAATAGTGATCTTTGTTCTTGGGGTACCAGATTGGGAGCCGAGAGATTCAATTGTGGCAACAGACTCTTGGCCTTCGATAACCTTTCCAAAGACAACATGCTTACCATCTAACCATGGACATGGGACAGTGGTGATGAAGAATTGGGAGCCGTTAGTGTTTGGGCCTGCGTTGGCCATACTCAACAAGTATGGTTTGTCGTGCTTGTGTTGGAAGTTTTCGTCTTCAAACTTGTTGCCGTAAATGGATTTACCACCAAAACCATTGCCGTGGGTGATATCACCACCCTGGATCATGAATTGCGGGATGATTCTGTGGAATGGAGAGTTTTGGTATCCGAATCCCTTTTCACCAGTGCACAATGCTCTGAAGTTTTCAGCAGTTTTTGGAACAGTTTCGTCGAATAACTCAAACTTGATAGGTGGTAACTTGGTTCCGCCAACTTGTGGAACAAAGAAGACTTTTTTGCCAAAGGCAGTCTTAGAGGTCGAGAAGAATCTTTTAGCAAGCATTTTAATTAACAAATTCCAATTATGGTTTATGAATGTCTATGATTGAGATAGTTATTAATGGTCAATAAAATAGTAAAATGGTTAAAAACTTGCTATTTCCAGTGGCTTTTATTCTTTTTTTTTTTTCTTTAGAGCTCATGAAGTAGCTCTCAGTTTCGTTTTGGAAAAGTGAAAAATCGGATATATTTCTCCAGGGCATTTAATCAAAAAAAAAAAAAAAAAAAAGAAAGACAGATGAGATCTGTGAAACTTGCAAAAGGCTCTTTAAATCATTTAATTCTGGGGTATATTTCAATCATGAACTGAATTTTGGATACTATTCCGTTTGGTATTGATTTCTAGAGCCTAAACGTTTGAAAATTATCACTTGTTAAGTGAAAACTGGGAAAAATAGCCAGCTTTTTTTTGTTTTTTTTTCACTTTTTGTTTTTTCGTCAAAACTCACACTGGACTCTTCACACCATCCTTTGCACTATTCACATCAATTTATAACCTAAATTTTTCCAAATTGGCTTTCGTATCCTCTTCCCTTGTCTGTGCGAAACGCTGTTTTTCGGGCTTCTCCAGAATTTTGTCTCCCTATCCTTTCAAGCTTCCCTCAATAAGCGACAGCAAAATGACCTTCAAAGAATCAGTAGTCCCCGATGATATCCTCAAAGTATCCAGCATCAAACCAGAAGCCCCTCTTCATACAAAGCCTCACGGGGATGAGCTCTACAAGAAAATGAATGAGCCCAAAAAGATCGTGGCCCCCATGGTTGACCAATCGGAGCTCGCGTGGCGTATACTCTCTCGTAAATATGGCGCAACTCTTTGCTATACCCCTATGTTTCATGCTAAGTTGTTTGTCACCAACGAAAAATACAGAAAAGATATGTTCTGTGACTTGGATGGAAATCCAAAATTTGACCGTCCCTTAATAGTTCAATTTTGCGCAAATGATCCAAAATATTTATTGCAGGCGGCAGAGTTGGTCCAAGATCAGTGTGATGCTGTCGATCTAAATTTGGGATGCCCACAAGGGATCGCCAAAAAGGGTAATTATGGGTCCTTTTTAATGGATAACTGGAAATTGATTTATTCTCTTATAAACACATTACATATCAATTTAAAGATACCCGTGACAGCAAAAATAAGATTATTTCCTGCAAACTCAGAGACAGCATCTGTTCCCAAAAACCAACCTGTTCCAAACGGTGCCGTAGACGAAGATTTCAATAAAGAAAAAACTTTAAATTATGCCAGAATGATATTGAAAGCAGGTGCCCAGATCCTAACTGTTCACGGAAGATCTAGAGATATGAAAGGCCAAAAGACAGGTATTGCAAACTGGAATTTGATTCAATTTTTACATGAATCTTTATCCAAAGAATACAAAGAAGCAACTGGACACGATCTAGTCTTCTTTGCTAATGGTAACATTCTATATCCGGAAGATATCCAAAGATGTTTATCACAAATAAAGTGCCAAGGAATAATGTCAGCTGAAGGCAATCTATACAATCCAGGTGTGTTCAACACTGAGAATATTTCAAAAGACAAACAATATCCGCGAATCGACAAGATATCTCGTGAGTATTTCGATATTGTGAAATCTGTTCAGCCCTCATCAATAGCTTCTAAAATTGCTATGAAGGCACATTTTTTCAAGTTTTTAAAACCTTTCATCACAAAGCATACGCACATACGAAATATGATAGCGGAAACATCTGTAAAATTTGACGATATGGATGTATGGGAAAAGATTGTTTCTGAGGTAGAAAAAGTTGCGGAAGAGCTCGATATAACTGAAGAAAATGATGAGATTAAAAGCGGTGATATCGAATGGTGGGGTGGCTCATACAAAGAAATTCCGTATTGGAGATGCCAGCCGTACTTCAGAAAGGTAGAAGGGAGATCTGTAGTTGAAGATATCAAAGCAAAAGAGGTTACAGAATTGCAAACTGAAAAAAATAGTAAAAAGCGGAAATTAGATTGTTGTGATGAATAATTTCATCATCGGTAAAATACTTTCATACCGATTTCATGTTATTCTTAATGTACATTATGCTATTATTAATTTATATTTATATAACAAGTAAAGTTCGTAATTTTTTGTTAAGCTTACTCAATGCTTTCATGATTATGTGATCTAAACTCCACTCATTTTTCATTTTCTCTTTCCAAAGCTTTCAAAAATTCATCATCATCCATGCCATCTTCTCCCATTTCAATTTCACCGTCGTGTTGAATATCTGCGATATCAGTTATCTTAGCACTTTCAGTTTCTATAGGTGCATTTTCCGGAACTTGCCCATGGATCATTTGATATTCAACGACTTGATCATACGTCCACACAGAATTCTCCTGATCTTTATCGTCTAAGGGTTGTGCCATATTTCTTAAAAACTGCTTAGCCGAAGATATTGCAATATCTATAGATAAATTGGTATCAGCTTTACTAACATTCTGCGCTATCCATTTTGGAAGTTGATCAATCTTGAACTGAAATCTTCTATCAGCTAAAACCATCACCCCATAATCTTCTTTACCTCTCAAAACTCTACCCAAACATTGTGCTGCATGTCTCATCGCATCGAAAGACAAAAAGTCCTTCTCTCTTATTAAATAGTTGTCTCTCAAAAATTCAAGCCTGGCCTTCAAAATTCTTGATTCGGTATATTGATAAGGAATGCCAATCATAAGAACAGTTCTTCCATAATGATGATCAAAATCAATACCTTCAGATACCTTTCCTCGCGCAACTGAGAATAATAAAGCTCCTCTACCATTAGAACAAGCTGTTCTGTAAGTTTCCAATGCCAAAGCTGTTTCTTGTGCATCAGGCGTCTCCACCAAAATTAATTTATATCTCCAAATCTCATCCAAGATACCCATGGTTTGCCACATAGAAATAATACCTTCCATGTAAAGATACGATGGGAAGAAAACTACAAGACCATCTGGAGAAATTTTAGAAAATTCTAACACTAGTGAACCATAATTTCTTATAACACTTGGATCGTTACGAATTTCGAACTTTGAACTGATAGCTACTTGATCTGAGCCCTTTGTGATTATCATAGGTAAAAATGATCTTCTTGGCAAGGTCATGGAGTATGATTTTTCAATTACTGTTTCAAAACTCAACATCTTAGGATACATATCCAAAGGTGAAATGGTTCCCGAAGTCACAATAACTGAGCTAAATTTCTCAAATATTGGTTTGATAGCAATTGACGCATCCAAACAACTAAAATGTAAAATTGGATTTGGGACTTGCGAGGTATCAGTTTCAAAAGGTTCTAAAATTAATTGAAAACCGTTTTCATACGTCGAGACAAGCGAAGCAAACATTGCTACTTCTTTTAATGCATTAAAATCTTCAATGTCCGTCAATTCAAGTGTTCGCACTAAAATGGATAATCTCTCTGAGACAAATCTCAAGGGCTTTCTGTCTATAAATGTCAATTCTTTTAAATGTTGTAAAAATGAGGTAGGAGTTTCCGATATCACATAAAGAACTTTCATTCTAGTTTTTAAATATTCAATGAATCGTTTAATGAAAGATATAAAATGTTCTGCTCTTCTTATATTACCAGGAATTGCTTCCTTCAATAGATCTTCACTCAAAATAGGGTTTTCTACAAACATTTCTTCTGGTTCATTGTTATCTCTTTTATTTGTTATGTCAGCTTCTCGCAAACCATTTACTAGAGCTTCATATTCATCCTGCAATTTTTTTGCATCTTTTTGTTTCATATCATTAACTGCTTTCAGAAGAGAATTTGCACCTTTTCCTGCTCTTTTCAATACATCAGTAGTCAAATCAATTGATAGAGACTCAATACAAACATTATCGATATTATGCGCTTCATCGAAAATAACAATACTATCTTTTGATAATTCTTTTGAGACTCTCTCGCTAATTTTAGGATCTAGCAAATAATGATACGAATAAATTATTATATCACACAACGGTATCATTCTTCTAACTGCAAAATATGGACAGATTTTTTTCATTGAACAATATTGAACTAAATCTTCGAAACTCCAAACTCCTGGAGGAATGTAGTTTGTTGGGTCGATTTCATATAAATTTTCATGGTATTCACAAAGTTGATCTTTCATTGATGGATCAGCCTCACCATTTGCAATTTTTTCCTTTAACTGACCGTTTGTTATTCTTCTACATTTTTCATCAACTACTGTGCCTTTTCTTTCTTTGGAGATCTCAGGGTGTAGACATAAGTTTTTACGGGATGACAAACCTAATCCTCTGAAATCTTCAACATAACCCAAAACCTTGCTTCTAAAATCCATCAAATTTTGCAATTCGATCAAGGCCTTATCGATTTCCGACATTGTACGGGAACAATATACAATTTTTCGATGTTCAGGATAATGCATTTGGTAAGAAATAGTCAAAGATAGCAACGAAACAGTCTTACCTGTACCTGACGGCATTTCTAGAATACAGTTCCCACCCACATCAAGGGTCTTTTTTATATCACACATATATTCATATTGCTCGGGGTAAATCTTTGGATAAGGAAAAAGAACAGGTAGATCATCGATATAGAACTTCATTGTGTGCTTATTTCAATTCTGTTAGAGCATGAATACAATTTTTCTTTTGTTTCCTGCCCCTCAATTCTGAATCAATTGTGGATTAGCAATGTTCCAGCAATAAGTTCTCAGTAAGAGTTGACCACTTTCAAATCAGTTGCTAATGAAGTATATTCAGAACTATATATAATTTTTCAGCATGTGTGAATATTGAAATTCCATTCGCATGTAGGTCATATATTAAAATTTTTTGCTTAATCTTTTAGTTTTGCGCGAGATGAATGAATTACACTATCTAAAACCTCAAATGCTCTATTCAAAAAAGCAATATAACAATGATATTAATTTTTAATTCTACTGTTTTTTTAAAAACGAAGAAACTTAATTAACAAAGATATAAAAGGAAAAAAAAATAAACAGTTATACAGCTCATCTATCCAGATATAAAGTTTGTCTTTGAAAATAGTTGCAAATAAAACAAACAGGAAATAAAAGAAAAATGATGAAAATCAGTACTATGAGAAATAAATCTGCTGCTCAAATACAAGTATAAACAAAAGAATCAAAGAATAATATGTATCTCAAGACATCAAAGTATCAACAGCCCATTCAACACTCAAAGTTCTCAAATCTGTATACGTTTGCCCAACACCTACAAATAATATTGGAATACCAGTGGAATATACCATATTGACCATTGTACCTATTAAATCTCCAACTGTATCGCATTTACTGATAATGAAGAAATCCAATTGTCTATTAGCACCTTGGAAACTCTTGTTAAAGTTTGCAGCTTGCTCAACAGAATCTGTACCCACCAAAGCTTCTCCTACCATGATAATTTTATCAGGCTTTGCTGCAATAGCGAAATCTTTCAAAGGAGCCATTAATTTGGAGTCATTATGACGACGACCTGCGGTATCCATCAAAACTATATCAAAGTTGTTTTTCTTTGCATATGCAATGGAATTTTTAGCGATTAACGAAACCTTTGAAATATTTCCATAACCTTCTTCAAACACTTGCAATTTCACATCTTTTAAATTTTCATTACTTGAAATCAACTTATTCAAATTTCTTTCGTGGACCTTCAATTGTTCAACAGCTCCTGATCTAAAAGTATCACAAGCAGCGATTAATACATTATATTTGTTATTCAATAACCAGTATGCTAATTTTGATAAGTTGGTAGACTTTCCTACACCATTGACACCTACTATACTGATTACATATGGTTCCTCAGGAGATTTCTTCTGCTTTTTGGAGATTTCATGCAACAAGTTAACGGACGTATTTGGCGATAAAATATTTGTTAAATCCTTGGTAATGATTTGCTTGACGTCTTCTTGTAATGTCTTCACATTCTTCATTTTTTTACCTAGTAAAGTTGGCTTGATGGATGCAACCAATTTTTCAGCGATTTCAGCAGTGACATTCTTCTTAATCAAATTTTCCTTAATGGCATTAGTGGCCTTATCTAAATCATCAGCTGTGATTACCGCGTTATTTCCGCCAGCTCCAATGAATTTCTT
The DNA here is from genome assembly GCA_002564245.1 of Saccharomycopsis fermentans. Lineage (NCBI taxonomy): Eukaryota > Fungi > Ascomycota > Saccharomycetes > Ascoideales > Saccharomycopsidaceae > Saccharomycopsis > Saccharomycopsis fermentans. The sequence continues at coordinate 671,747 of JNFW01000007.1, read as the reverse complement.
AAACACACTGAATGCACCACCAGTATCTGAGGTTTCAGAGTTATTCTTGCTTAAGTTTTTCTTATTCGTACTCGACAAAATGTGATCAATCTCAGATGACAAGTCTTTGAGAACAAAACCATCATTAGTAGCCTTTCCGTAATTAGCATCACTTATAAGCTTGGAATAATCTGCATCACTACCAGCATTATTGGCTTGCAAGTCATTACTTTTTTCTGTAAAATCAAGATCATCATAGTAGCTATCATTTTCCACTATTCCACCATCTGAGGTCCATTTTCTACCCTTTTTCTTGGATAAATTCAATTTTTTTGGGTCTTGCTTTTTCGCAACCTGCTCCTTTTTCTCAGAATTATCTGCTGGCGCGCTTTCGTCTTCCTCCTCTTCATCACTAGATTCTTCATAGATGTCTAGTTTAATGCTGTTGTTCTCCACTTTCTTGATAAGTTCACCGACATATAGATTGAAGTTTCTGGATTTGACTTTCTTGACTATCTGCATGAAATCCATCTCTTTGATTCTCTGAATGATTTCAAAATCTTCTGGCGCGTCGTCGTCCGAGCTGTTGGTAAGGATAAGCGAGACAAAAAGATCTGTAACATGGGCTAAAACGTTGTTTATCTTGTTTATTTGGGATGCCTTAGTCACTGTTAACGCAGAAAACGAAACAGTGGTAAACAAGAGATGCTGGTTTTGGACATCGATGTACTTCAAGACCTCTCCTTTGGAGGAATACGTTGTGATTCCGTTGACCCCTGTGATGACTTTGGGGTTGAAGTTGACATAGTTGTCGTTAACCATTGAGTTGATCAAGTTCAAGGACTTGTTGCTGGAATTGTACTTAAAAAGGACAATTCCAGACCCCGTGGTGATCACTATGTTGTTGAATTGGATCGACATGTCTTCTATGCTTCTACGACACGCTTGTTGACCGCCGTGTGCTTCTGTCGTGCTCTGTACGTTTATTGTCCAAAAGAGTGGCTCCTAGATTCTTGAAAGGGTATCTGCGTTTTTCCAAACCTTTTTAGGCAACTATATGCTCGCTCGAGGTCGTTGATCGTATCTGTTAGGCAGTCCAAACGACGTTACATGGTGTTGGAAAATCGATTTCCTCAATAGTTTTTTCTACCAGTTTCTAAATGGGGTACAGATATTCAAAGCCTTACATCTGAACATCACTGGAAACCGGCACGGCTCATTGCGGAGTCAGCAATATGCAGCCAGGCAGCCTCAGTATCAGGTAACTAATCATATACGAATCCGAGTCATCCACCCACTGAAACCACCTGATTATAAGCATCAAAATTTTCAAAACACCCACTATCTGAACAGCCTTCGATCTCTGTTGTATAAACATTACAGCAGCTGGACATACATTCAGGATTTGGGCAAAAAAAAACCCCCAATAGCGCAAGATACAATGAAGGCCCTGCGAAATAAGCTGAAGCAAAAGTTGACAGGGTTTGCGCCAGCCCCGCAGGCAGAACTAGGCTCCACAGCGGACGAACTGAGCCCCTTATTGAACAGAGAAAACAACGGCGAGACAAGCCTCTACGGGAGCAGCAACGCCAGCTACACCATAAATGGCAGCTACGAAGCACGAAGCTCCAGCTTCCCCAGTATCAGAAGTATTTGTGACGTTGACAATGTGCCTCCCACTGAAACAACACACTGGCCATCAAGAGAAACAGCAATTAACTGTCCAAGTATTTCCACAAAAAATTCTGCCAAAAAGCAATCTAGATTGGCCACACTTGCTCTTAAATTGTGCTGCTATTCGCTAATAGGGATAATTTTTGTTGCTCTTTTCAATTTGGTTTTCCTTCCCAGAACTTCCCTTTCAAGAGACCTCAAACGCATACATTCAGACAAGCTTACGAAAACAGATCTCTTCAGAATCTTTCTAGATGTTGATACGGCTAAATTTAGTGGGTCCTTACTGGATACAGATAACTCTTTGACCCACGTAATCGAGGAATGCGTATCTTCAAAATGTAAAGACTCCGATGCCTTATACTTATTGAAAGACCATTATGAACCTTTTTTCTCTAAAAGAACAGAGCTCCAAGTAGATGATCATTGCTTGGTTGTTACGGTCTCGGGTTTATCTGCTACTGCAAAAGAGAATGAAAAAATTATAGTTGGTACAGATATAAGAAACCTAAACTCAAGTTCATTGAGAACAGCTGACTCAATAATTTTCAGATTACTCAAATTAAAAGAATTGGGTTGGAAACCTTTAAGAGATATTACCTTTGTGATTTGGGGACCCTCAAGCCAAGACAAACAAATAGATACAGAATATTTGAGTGATAAATTGGGTTTATCAAAGGTACCTTCACTGGCTATTTCATATATAGAACTATCATCAAAATCTACGTATTCATGGGAATCCGATCTATTACTTCATGAAATCATTCATACAACCAGCAAAATGCTACTATACGAAGACAGCACATTGTATAAGAAGTTATTTGAAAACTCTCCTCGACTCCAAATTAATCCCATTAATAAACAAAACTCAGATTTGGAAAAATCTTTCTCGATTCCCAGTATAAAATTGTCAACTATTAACTCCAAAAATGGAACAAAAGATCATGATATAACTATGAAGTTTTTAGGCTTTTTAATATTGAATTTTGCAGAAAATGAGATCGTGTTTTATAATATTCATACTCTCTCACTGCAAGTAATTCACTACATATCTAGTGTTTATGATTATCTAATACAGAATTCTGATCAGATTGATTTGAAACTAGATCTCAACAATAAAATTTTGAGAAAAATATTTGGCAATCAATACAACGAATACCAGACAATTATCAGAAAATATGAAGGTTTAACGATATTGAAGTTTTTAGAAAAGTCGATGGTCTCTTTAAATTCTATGGATGGTGAAATTTTCCAAATGAACGAGAGATTAAGAATGTACCAAAATAAATATTTATTGGAAGACTTCCCATCTTTTGGTTTCTACAGAAAGATAAACTTGTTATTCAGAATAAAGTACATCAACATTATGCTTCGTAATGTTAATAAACTCTTTGAAATAGTTGATGTTAACACAAAAGAACCTGCTTTTTATTTATACCCAGACAGCCTTGAGTTCGATAACAAGATATTGATACCCAGATTGGAAATTGCACTTCATAAAAAGGATATCTATGAATGTATCAAGATAATAATGATAACAATATTCAATCTTCAAAAGCTTTCTGATTTTTGAATGGTATCAAATATTTTTAATCTTTTTTTTTTCGGTTCTTCTACAATTGGTGGGTTCTCTTTTCGTTAATCGGTTTTTCAGCTATTTATTATTATTATCATTAATATAACAAAAACTTTATATAACGCAATTTTACATTTTGGTATGCCATTTACATTATGGCTCCATTTGATTAGTCAATGGTGCACTTCAGTGAACCTAGAAGAATCGACTGCTCAGTTCCATAGATAAATGGTTTTTTCTTGCCTTTTAATTGAACTTATTTGATGACAGAACAAGAATAGCATAAAACCAGTTAAACCCATCTTATATAAATATCATTCTCATAACTTTTATTCATTTCTCATAATATAAATGAGCCATTCATGCACGAATTAAAAGATAAATCTTATCTTGCTTCAAACTTGACAAACTTCTGTATCCTCCTTCCAAACACATCAACAAACCACCAAAAGATACATAAACCAAAAGATTATCACTATCCTTACTTTCATCGAATTTGTAGACAGTTCCATGCATTACATAGTCATAATCATCTGCCAAGGTTCTAGCATCACCGTCTCTTGGAGGTCTCCAGCTGTCCATACTGACAGAGCCATCCAAATTCAATGTTGATGCTAAAGCTAAAGTCAAAACTTGGTCTTGTTTTATTGGAAACAAATCATGGTTAATATCTAATGTCAATTTGATATCTTGAGAAGATTGTGATTGAGCAGTTATTCTTGAGACTTTATCGTATTCACCATTGTCAATGTCTGTGATCTTGAATAGATCGTCAAAAAGAGTGGAAGACATGTTTCCTTGATTTCTAAAACTATATTTAATTATCGACCGCTGCCAACTAAATACCACAACCTTGATTTAAAGAGTTTTGATATTGTTTATGCCATCTCTGTATTTCGTAGTATTCAGAATGAAAATACTTGAAAATTTCTTGATGATTTTTTTTTACCCGCATCACCTAAAATCTTCCGGGTAATAATCTCACCAAATCTGTTACATTTATAGAGAATATCCAACTTTCAAATACTAGTAGATGATCAGGATGAATCAATATACATTATTATTAAATCAAAAGGCTATCTACAGTAATATAAAAAGATTAAACAATATATCATGATTAGCTTGTTTTCAAAGCAATTATGTAAAAAAAAATAGACAAATAAAAATAACGATTAATTCTTCAGTAAAAAAAAAACAGAAAACTTAGATGTTGATTGTAATACTGTTGTTGTATTTTGCTTATTGTTGCTTACATTCTTGTGGCTCCTTTTGTTTGATGTCATCATCCTCGTCATCTTCATCATCTTCATCTTCATCTTCGTCGTCGTCCTCGTCGAAATCATCTTCATCGAAATAGTCTTGATCTTCATAATCGATAAATTCTGCAGCAACACCAGTGAACCAATCAACAGCTCTTGGGATTAATTTATCTTTTATTTCTTCTGCGATATGGTAATCTAACTGCAATCTAGATTCTAAGTCCTCGTCTTCGTCTTCGTCTTCATCTTCTCCATCCTCGTTTTCTTCGTTGAAAGATGGTGGTGTTGGAGGATCGAAAAAGTTGAAGAATGACTCAGTTGGTGTCAACTTTTCGATTGTTCTGATTTGTTTTGTATGCTTATTTCTTTGTTTTCTTCTTTCAATTTTGATTGTGACGTTTTGTTCAGGAGATTTCCAATCAATTTCGCATCCTTCAGCATGATCGTAAATAAATTCTCCAGTGTAACCTAATTCTTCTTGGTAATAATATGTTTTTTCTAAAAACTTCTTCTTGAAGTAATCATTTTCTGCGAATTCAAAAATCAACTTAAATCCTGGTTTATCTAAATGCTCGACACGGATATCGGTCAAGCTCAGCAAAACTTCACTGTCTCTATCGGTAATAGTTTCGTTGATTGGTGATAAGTTGTTCAATGCTGTTAACCAGAAAGCAGGAATACCTTTCACGTCGTCTTTTTCGTCAACGACTTCTTTGTCGCCATCTTCTTCCTCATCTTCTTCGTCACCTTCTAATTCTGCTTCAATAGCTTGACCCTCTTCAATTTCTTCCTCTGTTGGCTCAATTGCTCCCACAATGATCTTTTTTCTGTGCTCATTCAAAGGCTTGCTCAAAGAGTTGTACTTTTTCTCGAGTTCAAACAACTCTTTCTGGAACTCCATTTCCAAATCCATTTGTTTTTTTTGAATCGTTTTCAAAGAAATGATTCTATTCTTAATTGCTTTTGGCAATGAGCCAACGTATCCAGAGCTCTGGCCCACTAAATTGTTTAACTTTCCCTCAATCATAGACATGATCAATGGGTTATTTGTGAGTTGCTTGGCAGTGCTGTAGTCTTCTGACTCCTCGCTAATGGTTGTAGGGACCTTTGGCTCGCTCAATTTGTTGACCAACGAGCCAGCATTGGATGCTGGTGTGTTTTGCGGTGTTGGAGCCTCAGAAATATCAGATGCTTTGCTTTTGATAGGTTCAGACATTATGGAATAATTAGCTCGATATACAATCTATTCTAATACTGGTCCTATTATAAGAGATCAGATAACACTAAGTTTTCGATTTTCCAACACTGGTCTGACTTAAATCTTTGGAACTATCTACGATTTACTAGCTATATTATTAATAAGTTTAAAATTAAAAAAAACAAAATTTTTTTCTTGTTTCTTTTTGTGCTCTTCGTCAAATTTCTGCCAATGTATTATTTTCAATTTTTTCCGTCTAATGACACAGCACATGCTTTTGAAAGCCTGCAAAAAAAAATAAGGAAAGTTATGCACAGGGCCGCAAAATCCTGAAGAAAGATTTCAACATGTACATCCGTTTTAGGAAATAAGGTCAAAAAGCCTACTTGTCAAATAAAATGATTCAAATAATGAAAAAAATATTCATTCAGAGTATTTATGATATTACTAATATATAATTCAGATAAAGAAGTCGAAGTTTTCTGTTCTAGTAACCCTAGGCCGGTTATTGTATCACAACAACCATGTCACCAGCATCAACCATATCACCATTGACATGGATAATCTTATAGACTTTTCCGGCTTTAGGAGACGAAACAATCATCTCAGTTTTCATGGCTTCAACTACAACCAATCCTTGATCTTTCTGAACAATATCACCGACCTTCACTAATGGTTTCCAGAATCTCCCCGAGTACTGAGAATAGACAAATTCAGAATCCTCTGGGTAGGTTTCCTCCTCAGCGTTCTTGATTGGAGCGCTGTTCATCAATTCTTGGTTTGACACTTGAATCAATTTTTTGAACTCGTCTAATTTCTCACCGATTTTCTTTTCTTCTCTTAGTTTGGCAATATCAGCACTGTGCTCTTGGATCCATTCCAAATAAAGCTTGTGATCAAAGACTGATTCTTCAATATCGATTTTGAATTTACCGTTGTTGAGCTGCTCAGTCATAGAATCCAATTCTTCCTCAGAGACAGGATAGAATTCAATTTGGTCAAACGGAGTCAAAAGCCATGGTTGTTCGTTTCCATTTGCATCAGTACTATGTTGTCCAAGAGATAACTTATCCCAAATAGGAATGGTTCTACCAACTAATTGATAACCACCAGGTGATTCCATGGTATATATACACATGTACATACCACCGAGACCAACACAACCATTAGGTGTAAATGTTCTACTTGGATTATACTTGGATCCAATTAAAGGTAATGGGAATCTTCTAGCAGTGAGCTCGCCTTGTAATGGAACCGCACATGGAGCACCAAGGAAAACATCACCAAGACCTAAAACTAAGAATCTAGCAGCATACATTAAATCTTGAACATCTTTTCTTGTCATTCCATTGATTTTTGCGATGAAATCAATATTGCTTGGTAACCAAGGTGCTGAAGATCTGATAGTCTCTTGATAACGTTTAACAGCTGCAAGTGTTTGACTATCTTCAAAAGCCATTGGTAACTTGACTACCTTGGATGGAACACTCCACTTGTTAACAAACAAGATTTCTTTTTCGTATGCAATCAAAATTTCCACCAACTTCTTTTGGTGAATTTGATATCCGTCATATTCAATTAAAACAGATCTAACACCTTGAGACATTTCTAGAATACCAACAGTCTTATGAGTTTCAACCATTTTAATGATTCTATGAACCCTGTAAGACAAATTCAAGTCCATATTATCGTTACCATACTCAACCAAAATATAACGATCACCTGCTTGTCTGTAAACTACCTTAGGGTTAGTAGATGATTGATCAATTTGATACAAAATTGGATTTTCTGGTGTAGTGGAGAGCGTTGCAACATCCAAAGGAAAGTTTCCTTCGAAACTGTCAATAACACTGTCTTCATTGGTTTTCAATTGTCTTGCTGAATCATAGGTAAGTGGGATGAACTTAAGCTTATCACCTGGCTTAACTTGACCAACTTTCCACATTTCAGCATCAGCAACAACAGCATGACATACAAAACCACCAAGTGAAGGACCATCACAAGTTAAAATTACAGGTTCATCTCCTGTAAAATTAATTGCACCCATTGAGTACACGTAATCATGTGCATTAGAAGGATGCAAACCACCCTCACCACCATCTGCTCTTGCCCATACTGGCTTAGGACCAATTAATCTAACACCAAATCTATTAGAATTGTAATGAACCTTCCATTCATCTTGGAAGAAAGTTTTCACAAATTCTGGTTTGAATATATCAGGAGAACCATGAGGACCACAAGTCACACCAATTTCCCAAGTTTTGTTTTTATCTTTACTAGAGAAGTCAGGAATCAAGTTAGATGGAGATGGCAATGGCTTGGATACTGGTAAAGGAAGATTACTAGAGTCCGATTCTGAACCAAGGAACAAAATATCACCGAATTTTAATGTTCTACCATTGTAGCCACCAAGATTACCAAGAGCAAAAGTTGATCTTGAACCTAAATATTCGACGACATCAATACCGTTTCTGATCGCTAAGTAGGATCTGCAACCAGAGATTAATTTTCCGACGGCAATAGTTGATCCCTTCTTAATACAGATAGGCTCATTCATTTTACCCTTGATCTTTTCATCAATAACAATTGGAACTTCACCACCTGTAATGGCAATTACAGCATCATGATGAAACTTAATAGTAGGTCCGGTAAGAGTAATTTCGATACCTGAGGCATGTTTATGATTTCCAACGATTCTGTTAGCAAGTCTAAAAGAGTAACTATCCATAGGACCAGATGGCGGAACGCCAATTCTCCAGTATCCAACTCTTCCTGGATAATCTTGAACTGTGGTATAAGCACCAGGTTGCAAGATTTCAATTGCGTTAGCTTCATAGTCATATGTATCTAAAATTTTGGTGTGGAATTCGATATCCCTGAAAAGAGAAGAACTTGCGATACTTTTGAGATAATCAACATTTGTGACGACACCGTAAACAACGGTCTCTTTCAAAGCTTGAATCAACTTAGAAAGAGCATCGGCTCTATCTTTTCCATGAACGATGATTTTGGCTAAGGTTGGATCGTATTCAGAACTTACAGTTGTACCTTTAGTAACCCAGGTATCAACTCTAGCAAATTCAGGAAACTTCACTTCAGTTATTTGGCCAGGGGAAGGTCTGAAATTTTTCACAGGATTTTCTGCGTATAATCTTGCTTCCATTGAGGCACCTTCAACTTTAATGGTTGGTTTAACAAGATCTAAATCTGGAGCACAATCATTAGCGATATAGATCATCCATTTAACCAAATCAAATCCAGTTACCATTTCAGTAATTGGATGCTCAACTTGCAATCTGGTGTTGACTTCCAAAAAGTAGAATTCATCACGTTTTGAGTCATAAATAAATTCAACAGTTCCAGCAGATTTATAATTCATAGATTTCGCTAAATTTTCTGCAGCAGAATGTAATCTTTTTCTGGTTGGTTCAGGTAAATTTGGAGCTGGGGTCTCCTCAATAATCTTTTGATTACGACGTTGCAAAGAACAATCTCGCTCACCCAAAGCAATCGCTTTTCCATAACCATCAGCTAAAATTTGAACTTCAACATGTCTTGCTTTTTCAATGAAACGTTCAATAAATACACCTGAATCACCGAAGTATGACTTACCTTGATGTTGCACAGTTTCGAAAATTCTTTCAATATCATCTGGCGAGTCAACCTTTTGCAAACCAATACCACCACCACCAGCAGTGGATTTAATCATGATTGGATATCCTATGGTTTCTGCAAATTCTCTAGCTTCCTTAGAATCCTTAATCAAACCTGACCCTGGAACAAGAGGAACCTGGGCATGATCTGCAATTTCTCTGGCAGAGTGTTTTAAACCTAACTTTCTGATTGCATCACCTGAAGGGCCAACAAACACAATTCCTTCAGAAGCACATCTGTCGGCAAAATCAGCGTTTTCAGATAGGAAACCGTAACCTGGAATAATAGCATCTGCAGAATATTTCTTAGCAGCAGCAATGATCTTATCAATACTCAAATAAGTCTCTGCAGCGGTACTACCATGAAGCGGGACCTTTATATCTGCTTGTTCAACATGTTGAGAGTACTTATCTGGGTCAGAATAAACAGAAATACTTTCAAGATTTAAAAGACGCAAAGTCTTAATTATACGAACCGCAATTTCACCACGGTTAGCAATTAAAACTCTTTTGAATGTTAAAGGTTTGAATCCATCAGCTGAGGAAGCTGAAGGTTGGGAAAGTGAAGCAACGTAAGATTTAAATCCTCCAAAGGAAGTTATATCAACAGTTCCTGCTTCTTTATAACCGCATTCTTCAGCAATAAAAGATTTGATCCATCTACCAGATTTTAATTCCACAGAGCCAATACCTAATGGATGCGGAACCATTGAAACAAACAAACCGAAAAGGTTCTTTGGAATAGCGTAAACTTCAATATCTATAAAAGCACCCTCACCATCTACCCTTTGAAGGCCTGGTTTCAAAACTGGTGCACCTTTTTGAGGTAGCGCATACAACTTATAATTCTTAGAAGTTTGTGTAGCTTCAAGGAATACTGCATTGCATTTTTGTAATTGCCAATTGAGAGGTAATCCTGCTAAATGAGCTCCAACTACAGCTAATTCAACGTAATCAGTGTTCATGGATTCTTTTGAGATTTGTTGCGGTATTTGCTCAGATAATTTATCTAGTTGAGTGCCAACTGTTAATTTACGTAAGCCACCGATAAATCTAGTGGTACCAGCAGAAGTGGCAAGGAATTTTTCTGCGATTTCCATTAAAGCATAATCAGTAAAGGTATTACCAATCAAAGTTATTCCGAATGGTAAATCGATATCTGAGCCTTCCTTAAAATTGGTACACTGAGAGTGAAAGCCTGCTGGGATAGCTAAAGCAGCCATATCAGCTAAATTCACAAAATTTGTCCATGTACCCTGCTGAGAATTGACCAAAATAGGTTCTTTCTCTAAATCTTCAAAGGTTGGATTAAGTGGTGCGGTTGGAACAACTAAAAGATCGAATAAATCCATGATTTCGCTTTTAACAGAGCTGAGAATACTGCGTCTTTTATATTCGTAATTAAAAGCATCTTTAGCAGAAAAATTTTTGGCAGTTTGAACAATTTTGTAAACAATAGCATCAACTGGAGAATCTTTGGATTCTGATGGTGAATTATCTTTATAGAAATCTTCTAAAGCAGCAAATCTTTCAGCAACCCAAGGGCCTTCATATAAACATTTGGCTAATTCTAATAATTTAGTAAAATCAATTTTTTGAACAATGACATTTTCATCAATTATACTCAATTGTTCAACAGCTTTATTGAATAACTGTTCATTGAAAGATTTACCTTGTTTAAACCAAGGCAACTGAGCAGGCACTGCTATTTTTAAAGGCTTGGACTGTGATCTAAAAAATTTGAAAGTTGGAGCTGCGGGAAATGGTCTTGAATACTCATCTTCAGGATCGTATTTCAGTAAGCAATTGAAGGAGTACTGAGCATCGGCAATATTGGTTGTAAAAATGGAAACGACGTCTAAAGACTTACATGCTGGAACAACTCCAGTACAGGACAATACACCTCTTGAAGGCTTTATACCAATCAAGTTGTTGAGCATCGCAGGAACACGGCCTGAACCCGCAGTATCTGTACCCAAAGCTATTGGTACTATACCAGCAGCAGTCGCGACTGCTGAACCGGAAGAAGAGCCACCAGATACATGATCAGATGAAAATACGCTATGTGGTTTACCATATGGAGAGCGCACACCAACGAGTCCTGTGGCAAATTGATCTAAATTAGTTTTTCCAAGAATGATAGCACCTTGAGAACGTAAAAGACTAACAACAGACGAATCTTTCTGAGGAATATATTTGAAAGTTGGACAGGCTGCTGTTGTTGGAAATGAAGCAGCATCAATGTTATCTTTGACGGCAACTGGAACCCCAAAAAGAGCGAGAGAAGATTTATCGGATTTTGATTCGAGAACTGTCCATTGATGTTTTAAGTTTTCTTTGTCAGCGACAGAAATCCATGCTTGCTTATTTGAAGCAAATTCTGGAGAATTTTCAATGTAGTCGACTAGCTCATAAAGTTTTTCGAGGGATTGAGCAGCTGAGGTAGTTTGAGAATGGAAGTTGATCCAGTCTTGAATGGTCCAACCTAGAGTAGTCAAGGAAGATGTCATTTATGCAGACGAAAAAAAATTAAAAGATTAAACAAGTAAAACAAGTACTCGGTGAATGATAATTGAGAATAATCAGAATGATAAACAAGAAAGTGGAAAGTTGATAATGACACCTTAGATTAAACTAGGAGAAAAAAAGTAACAACAAGTATTGGATGTATGGGGAGAAATAAAAAGCTAAATTGTAAATATATACGAATGATATTCAATCTGACTTTGTAATTTAATAACTTGTTAGGGCCTGTGATTCGTGAAGGAAACGGAACACCTTATATATTTCAAATAAGCACAAGAATTGAAATTGGAAAAAAATTTCCTTTTTATAATCGACGATTAATCTCAGAATTTGTATGAATTTATCTGTAATTACCGACCGTTAGATTACATACGCAGATCAACTTGCTCACCTTTATGCTGTTTATTTCAACTGAAATCAACGTAGACATACGAAATCCGCCGACGCCGACTGTTTTTCGCAGCACAATGATATCAAAAAATTAGATTAATCTCCAATAGATAAGCATGAGTGTCACGTGAAGTAATGTTTATCGAGGTACATCCATGCAGCTAGATAAGAAATATTCTGATTATAGTTTATAACTCATCTGGCGAACGACCAAAGTTAAAGATCAAAAAGCACTACTCTATAGGACTGCCGGTTGGAAATTTCGTTTTGCAATGCTTAATTTTCTTTCTGTTAGTGTGCAGCTCGAAGCTTGATTGGTTCAAAGTTAAATTGACATGCTGTATTATAAACAAGCTGCAGTTATCGTGAATTATCGTTGATACAGACAGTTGCTTTCATTGGTATATGATTTCGGCTTATTGATTGGTAGCTTGAGAATTTTCCCGAGGAAAACTTACGAACTGATATGTTTCAAAGAGCTGTGAATGTTTACCAAAACAAAGAACCTGATATTTTCAAAGTCTTACTGATTTTCGATTCTCATGTGATGTTCTCCTACACATATTATTACTATTCTTATTTTTTTTGTCTAATATGGTAAACCAATAATTCCATTCAATTACTAAAGAAAATCAACGGGAAATAACATACACAACATTTGACAGTTGTTTGAAGTGGGCAGATTTGTGATTCGCTATGCTTATTTATGGCGGATTTCTACAGCAAAACCTCATAATCTCGGCGACTTGTGGAAAACAAATCTTGTTCTCAACAATTAGGCCAAAAAAAATAAAAAAGAAAGAAAGATTACCAGCATCAAGAACTCTGAAGGTTCAGGCAAAAACTGGAGAATCTCCATAATTTCGGACCACAGAATTCTATAATGTATGATTTTTGATTACCCCCCTCCCTCATTTCGGCGAGCCGCTTTGTGTAATATTCTTCGCACTGAGAAGAGCTTAATTTTGTTTTTTTTCTTTCTTTTCCTGTAAGTTTTTCCTTTTTATCGAGGCATACATCAAAATATCAGTTTTGGTTCAACGCACACAATCTATTTGCCGAGTTAACTCTCGCCGATACTGAAAACTTGAAGGACCCTAAAATCTCTGCTTTTTTTTTTAATTGAGATGCCTCTATTTATTTTCAAGATTCTCTGTCCTGAGTTCCAAATAAATAATTAATTGCAGTCTAGACCCGACATATATCTACGTCACCCATCATACATATATATCTACTTCATCACATGTAATATACCTCATCATTTAATCTGGTTCATAACATTTCAGAGAAAGATTTGCTGTATTGGGTTCGCGAATAGAGATTGCAACTTTATTGGTTTTCCCTCTTGTTTTTTATTCAAATAAATCAACTGTTTGGTTTAGACTGGATCTCTTACGGAGCGTTGCAAGCCATCAACAAGGTAGATTTAGTTGCACATTTACATTTTTTCGACAAATACATCTCGCAGATAAATATCTAAAAAAATATATTGTTAATGTAGTCCGACATTAAACATACCCATAAGTGAATCGAGCGGAATATTGAATCATATTCCTCTTATGGGAATGCGTAAGGCCGTTCATATTGTTTTTCCGAATACTTAAAAGACAGATAGGGACTGAGAACTTTATTAAAAATAGTGTTACTATTCCTACCGACAATCCATCCAGTTATCAATTCGGGTAATACGCATGCTAAACAATCGTAAAAGAAAACGGTGCAAAATACAAAAATTCACCAAAAATAAAAAAGGAAAAATCACTCTAATCACAAATATTAGATTATCGAAGGCACAAGCTCCAAGTCTGCACCCCTTGATTGTTAAAGCAAACGATCAATACTAGTAGTCGCTAGTCTCTGCTTATGTTGACTGTCCTGCTCTGCCAAAGAGAACAACGTTTGTTTCTCCTGAAACAAAGAGACAGAAATTCAATTAGGGCCTTGCGGGAACCTTCCAACATATAAAACGTATGCTTTCTCGATGATACTAATTTTATTGCGAAAAGTGACAGTTTTACTGAGTTTTTCTTCTTGGGAGATAGATATATATGATTAAGAGGTGACCCCAGCAATGGAAATTAGGAGATTTATCGGGCTTTTATAGTCTAAGCTTTACGAACTTTTTTTCTTCCAAAAAAAAATTTTTTATGTTATATTTGTCTCCCATAATAATTCTGCTTCCCAATTGTTTATCTCTTAGATTTCAGCTGACCAATTTTTTCTTTGAATGTTGGTGCTAAACTACTATGTACGGGTTACAGTGAAAATTGAATGTGTATTAGGTGCCTGGTTTTTTGGGGTTACGAACGTTTATGTAGCAATGGTTATGTGCATTTATTCTTTGCGGTTAGTATACACTGCGGTTACTAGTTATGCAGCACTTTTACTGGTTATGACCACTACCTAACGTTATGAGCACGCGTTTTCTTGTTTTTTTTTCTTAATTTTTCACTTTCTTCAATTCAATAATATCCACTTTGGTGAAAAAAAAAAATTTGTGAATAATCTAAAAAAATTTTCATTACTACTGATAGTGATAAAGTAGCTACTACCTGATCTATTTTACCCAGTAACTGATGCTGAATTGTGCTTGAATCCTCTAGATATATCAGTTATCTTGAGACAGAAAGGTTCCTGAACAGAAGAAAAGTCAATTTCCAAAAATGTTTTCCAGAAATTCCTTGGTTGGATCCTTTGGAACCTCGAGAAGCTCGTGTTTTTCTCTTTCTTTCAAAAGAACTTACTTGAGTCCTAATCCAGGTATGTCTTCCAGCGATGTTTCCTTAGAAAGACGTCCAAGGAGAAAAATCAAAATTGGAAAGGCCAGACCTGCAAACTATTTCAAATTTGAAACAAGAATCCAATTAACTGATGGATCTGTCATCATACGAAGATCCCAGTTCCCAAAAATTGAAACTAAAAACATTAATGATCAAAGAAACCATCCACTATGGAACCCTTCAAGAAATGATTTGACTCAAGTTAATGAACAAGCAGCAGATAGATTGAACAAATTCAAGCAGAAATACTCAATGTACCAAAATATCGAAGCGGAAGCACCTGCTGATCAGAAGATTGATGAACCAGTCAAGAAGGAAACCAAGAAATCAGCAAAATCTGTCTCTGCCGAAGAAGAAGAAGATGCTTTCGGCTTGTCTGATTATCTTGACATAATGGGTGAAAATGTCCAAGAAGTTCAAAAGGGTGGTAAGCTTTTGGTAAAGACAAAAACTAAGAAGAAGGGTAAAAAATAGTCATATTGATGTCTAAAAAGCTGGTCTCAACATTGTCAGACAATACTTCTATTTGATCACAATGAAATTTTCTCATTTTTGGCATCCTCATTTATCTAACGTGTATATAATAATAATAGTGTATTGGCTGCAGGTGCCATTATTGAATTAAATTAAATAATTAATCAAGTATAATATTGATATCACCATTATATTTTATCGAATTTTTATATCTGTGCTGTATTATTCTACTTCTATTTGATAAAATAGGCAAGAAAGAATCAAACGCTCTGAATACGATTATGCTAAATTCAAATTTGCAAAACTCAAATACTTGTAATCATTGTTACCTGAAAATGTCGAATGAAATTCGCAAATATTTTGATAGGTTGGCTTAAAATTAAACCAGGAAAAGATAATAATGGCAATAAATATTGACATTTTTCTATTTTTATTGCAAACATTCCCAAATTTTAAACTTTGTGTATGAGGATTCCTTTGGAACCTAAGCTTACAATTCGCTGCTTCTTTCGTATGTAAAATATTTCAAAAATAATCAATCAACTCTGGCTGCAGATTATATTAGTAGTTTTGTAAAGAATTCATAAAACATTGAAACAGTTTGTAAACACTTCTAACTGAGCAGTATCAAATATTGAAAACAAAAACCAAAAAAAAAAAAAAAATTTCTCAATTCTATAATGTATATCGTTCTTTTCTATATCATTTAGTATATATACTCTTGTAGGATTCCACTTTATTAGCTAATACTTCGCTATTAGTTTCTAACCATTTCAAAGAGTTTAAATGATTATTCATCAACTTAATAACATCAGAAATATTGCTATTATTATCACTGGAATTATCAGCTATAGTTTTACTTGCTTTGTCACCACCACTATAGATAGAATCATTAAATTGTTCATTAACTTGATTGATATCATCAATCAATGTGGTTAAATCTGCAGTTAAATCATCCAAACGATTATCTAGTTCAATTGCTTGACTATATACGGTTTCTCTTTTTAGGTCATTGATAGATTCGTCATCTACGTTAGAACTGCTATTGTTAATTGAAAGACCATTAGATAATGCACCGTTAGTTGAACTATTAGGATTGAGGCCTACAGAAGCAGCTGAGTTGCCACTCTGAAGGTTTTCGTTTTCGTATAATTCGTTAATCTTATTTTCATAGTATTCAAGAAAGTTCTCAATATCATCCTGTTGTTTTTCAAGGTATAGTAAACTTTGATCAATGGTGGTGGATAATTGATCAGTTTCCATAACTGAAGAATAGAGTTTTGATAATTTAGAGCTGTTTTCTGTTAATACAGAGTCCCAAGTGTTCAATGATGTAGAATAATCATCAAAAAAGGTTTGGCAATTGCTCAATTTCGTAGCCCAAGTCTTTATGAGATCTTGAACAGTTTGGTTTTCCAAATTTACTGGATTTAATCCAACAGTAAGTGGTTTCGAACCATCTTTAGTTGCCGCTGACGGATTAGCATCTTTATTATTGAATAAACTAGGTTTTTCTTCATTTTTGGAATCTGTTGTAGGTTTCGAAGTGTCATCTTTCTTGGCTCCGAATAAACCACCAGCTGCAGCAGGTTTAGCAGATTCGTCTTTTTTAGCACCAAATAAACTTGGAGCAGTGGTAGTAGCAGCTTTTTCAGAATCATCTTTCTTGGCTCCGAATAAGGCTTCACCTTTTGCAGAGGATTTGTTTGCATCATCTTTTTGAACATCATCCTTCTTGGCTCCGAAAGAAAAACCAGGATTGGATGAAGCAGTCGTTTCATCTTTTTTGGATCCAAATAGGCTGTTAGTAGTTGTAGAAGTCTTTGCAGAATCTTCTTTCTTAGCACCAAATAAATCACCACCAGTTGAAGCTGATGAATCTGCTGGTTTTGAGCCAAATAAATTTGTAGATGATGTGGAAGGGTTAGTATTGAAGGAAACACCGGTAGATGGTTTTGAATTTGCAGGTTTGGAACCAAATAAACCACCGGTTGAAGAGGATGATTCAGCAGGTTTTGCATTGAATAAACTAGTAGAAGGAGCGGCTGATTCAGCCGGTTTGGCACCAAAAGAGAAACCAGATGAAGCAGTAGGTTTTGCAGGCTGATCCTTTTTATCGTCAGATAAGCTTGCTGATGATGCAGGTTTAGCACCGAACAAACCACCAGTAGATGTTGCAGATTCTGTTGGTTTAGCACCAAATAAGTTTGAGGAGGATGTAGCAGATTTGGAGCCAAATAAACCACCACTTGGAGCAGTTGTAGAGCCAGCAGGCTTTGAGCCAAATAAGCCACCACTTGGAGTAGTTGTAGAGCCAGCAGGTTTGGAGCCAAATAGGCCACCACTTGGAGCAGTTGTAGAGCTAGCAGGTTTGGNTTTGGAGCCAAATAGGCCACCACTTGGAGCAGTTGTAGAGCTAGCAGGTTTGGTGCCAAATAAACCACCACCTGGGGTAGGTGTGGAATCGGCAGGCTTGGTGCCAAATGAAAAACCAGATGAGGAAGCTGGTTTGGCAGGTTCATCCTTCTTGGCACCAAACAAGCTTGTTGATTGAGTGCTATTGTTTGATCCAAAAAGACCACCTGCAGGTTTGTTATTATTCAGTCCAAAACCGGATCCATTTACTGTTGTTGCTGACAGATTATTATTGTTGTTAGAGTTTCCAAAGAGAGACAGACCATTGTTGTTGGAATTTCCAAAGACAGAATTTCCTGTGTTGTTTCCGAATGAAGAGCTGCCATTGGTATTACTGGCAGGATTTCCAAAGGAAAAGCCACTGCTGGTGTTATTATTCGACGACCCGAAACCTCCTGAGGTGGAGTTTACTGGTTTTCCAAACATTTTTTTGGATAGTATAAGGTGGGTTTCACTCAATGGTTTTGAATCTGTGTAATTTCTAACTGTTGCGCAACTTTGAACACTGGAAGTTTTGAAACAGTCTTTCGATCAGACACTTTATGACTCGGGGATACTTATTTTATTTCGCAAAACAGTGCAGAATAGCAAATAATTTGCTATCAATTGGAGTTTATTGAAAGATCAATATTTGGGAGCTACTGTTTAGAAGCTGGTGACGACGATGGGGGTTGAGTATCTACTGAAGAAAGCGGATACGTTTTAAATACCAAGAATACAAGATTTGCAATTTGGAGGAGTCGTTTGGGGCAGCTAATTGATATGAATACCGACAAGAGAGCTGTGAGTCGAGATTTTGACGCTAGATTAGTCTAAGGAGAGAGATTGTTTTATGGAAGGTTCTGGTGATCCATGAGGTTTTTGTCCTTTTGTTTTTACAGTAAGAGAGAGAAAAAAACAATAATAGAAAATTTTTTTTACTCTGTGAATAATAATATTGTCTTTTACGTGATGAAAGAGAAAAGTGTGCTCTCACGGGGCTCAAAACCACATTCTTCGCTGTATGCTAGTAACCATCGTATCTTCTAATCGTTTGGATATAAAAATGGCATTTCAGCTAAAACTACAGGATTATGGTAACGCAGAGACGGTTTGCCAAAAAGATTTGCAAAACACACGGAAATGGTTTGGCAAACAAAAAAGAGGGGACGGAATTTTAGTAATGTGGATATACACTGACACTCTTCGTTCATGCCGATAGATCCAGAAGAGTTCTTAAAGTATACCAGGAGACATTGATCTCACCATCAACGATCGCGTAGACTAAACCATGGGGTAATTATCATAGAAAAGAGCATCAAAAACAACAATAGAACGCTCACCAATACACAAACCACAGAAACCTGCTAGAACAGCAGGTTCAAGGGTTTGTGCCCTGATTTAACAGGCTGGCTCGACATTCTAGAATCCTTCCTGAAGATTTTGTATAACGGGTGTTGCTCGCACTGTCTAATATGATGGTTTCCTTTGGACAAAGGTTATGGAGAAGAAAAGGGAAAATGGAATTTTTTAGAAACAGAGGAGGGCATGGACAGAGATGGAAACATCGCGGTTTATATACTCTGGGAAAAAAATATTTGTGGGTAGAAAATGGGAAAGAAAAAAAAAAAAAAAAATTGTATTTCCAAGATGAGCGGAGTTACTGTAAGTACATTACGACATCTATGCACAAATACATCCAGACATTGAAACCGGTACATTTATGAATCATGACATTTTGACATACCTGAATTGCAACATTTTAACATACCTGAATTACAACATTTTTATTATAACATTTTACATTATTGCACAAGTAAACCCTTACTACTCTTAAATTATACATATAAAAACCCCAACATCTCGACCCACTATAAATAATTTTTTTTTTACTTACAGGGCACGCATGCTGCTCAACTTAAAGATCTGATAGGTTCTTGCATTGGTCTTTTCCCACTACAACCATTTTCTTGGCCAAGTTTCCCCATAAACAATGCAAACGTGCGGCTGAGTCTTGGCCAGTATAGCGAGCTATGCTGGGTTATTGCAAAGTCTCGCAAACTAAGCATTTTAGGCACCTTGAACAGTACAAAGAGCCACAGGAAAGCGCAGTAGAAAGAAAAACAAACACATTGAGTAGTGAAAACCCAAAAGAATCCAAGATCAGTGAAAAAAAATGGAAAAAAACTCGTAGAAATGCGATGGTTCTGCAAAATGTACAGAAGCTCCGTAATCTGCAGAAAATCTGGTACAAATACACACATACACTGGGGGTGAGTATCATAGAAAAATCATATAAATGCAAATGTGAGCACCAAGGAGATAGACTTCCCAGTTTATGAACGCGGTTGGTGCACTAAAGTCAACAGAAATACAGAAATCAATAGCTAATAAGCTCTTGTGATCTTCAGTTTTTGATGGCATCGTTGGTTTTTTGATGGCCTGCCGCTGTACTAGCATGTGCTTTTTGCGTGCTTTTTGTGTGCTTTTTGCGTGCTGTTCTGCTGTGTTCAACTGTGTTCAACTGTGTTTTGCTGCTCAGTTATGTTGCGTTATGTGTGTTTGCACTTATCTGTTTCTTTCAATGTTTAGTACCTCTGAGTTTTGGCTCATAAAAATTACAATTTTCACACCTTTCTGTAATCCTAGGACTCTGGCATATTAGTTTTTACAAACATTCTATTGGCGTTTTTCAAACGTCTTTTTCCAACGTCCAACGTCTTTCACCAACTCCGAAAACATTTGAATACTTTTCTTTTCTAGTGCCTAACAAACTCCAGTATCAAACAAATATATCTGTAATTCGCGTACTAGGTTCTCCTGCTCTCTATGCCAGTATCAAACTTCAACCTAGCACTTCGATGATCCCTTGTACCTTCAAATCAAGGTCTCTTCACTGTTTGTCAGCCAGCACATATAAAAAAATTTTACCTGCGCAAAAGAAAAAAAACCACACAGAAAGAAAAAAAAAAAAAAAAAAATTACCACCGTATTAACATAGACAGTTCGGTTATTGGCCTCCAATCACTTCTGCCCCCATCCCAATTGGCACCTCTTAGTCAACATCCTACCTTCCAGTTCCATAGTTGGCACTCAGAAATAGAGTATTACACCTGAAAACCGCCAGAAGAGTTCTGACTCGCACTTTAGGAACCGCAAAGAACGAAAACTTGGGCTCAACATAGTCACATTGAGACCCAATATCCGCGCAACATCTATCCGGGTTCAACACAATCGTGTCGTGCTCCCTCCTGACAGCTCCCTAGTCTCCTTTTAGTTTATTTTTTCTCTTGCTTCTCTGTGGTCTTTGTCCTGTCCATCATCCAGTCACCCAAACACTTCCGTTATTCCATGAGATAGACATCTGAGCACCTAACATTTCGTGTTCAGTTTCGTCGCATCCCCATAGGTTGTGTTTCTCGAATCATTCACCATCTGATTCACCCAAAGAGAGTAAAGACTCTTTTTTTTTGATTTGCCTCTTCACAAATATACTCCAGTAAGCAAATCAAGTCTTTTATCTGTTCCCCCCTATGGCTTCCCTACTGAATCCCTCTGCTTCCGGCTCCTTGGGCCACAGCACCGTAGCTGAACCAACTGACAGCAATGCTAGTGGCACCACCAGCAAACCACAGGATCAAACAACTGCCCAGCCGCTACGGCCTACTCAACCCATTCCTAAAAAATCTGCACTTATCAAGACTGACCGTCCTAGACCTCACGCTTGTCTGATCTGCACTAGAGCTTTTGCTCGTCTTGAACATCTCAGAAGACACGAGAGGTCTCACACAAATGAAAAACCATTCCAATGTGCAGCTTGTGGAAGATGTTTTGCTAGAAGAGACTTGGTTCTAAGGCATCAGCAAAAATTACATGCTGGTTTAATCAATAATACCCCTCCTCCTTCTCATATATCCCAAAATCCAAATAATGGTTCTGAAGCAAACTCTCAAAATACCTCAAATGAAGGCCCTGCTAGAAAAGGTAAAATCTATAATTCAAATATCATTGAACATAAACATAACACTGATAAAATTAAACCTTTGCCAGGTCAAGATTCCCTTCCTCCTGTCGTTCCAAAACAAAAGAAAAGAGCATATAATTCTCAAAAGAGTAAACTGAAATCAGTATCTGAGAATTCCTCTGGCAAACCTGCCGTCAAAAAACCAAGAAACACTAGTGCATCTCCAAACAACGAGACAAATAAAAAAATGCCTGTTTCAACTTTTTTTGACAAACCTAAAGGTTTCTCCAGTAATAATAACGGTTCATCCTCTCTGCTTTCTTCAACCTTGGGTGCTATATCACAAACGAGTTCTCCTGATACAAAGCTTGTATCATCTGCTTCTTTGGCTGCCTCGAAACCAATGGCCACATCAGATTCTCTTTTCAGTGAACATGCTGTAGCATCATCTAACATTCTGGTAAACAATGAAGTTATTTGTGCAAACTCTGCCAAAGATGATGAATCACATGTCACGACACCTTCCTCATCTCAAAACCAGTGCTCTAATAACAATAACCGGGCACATCATCACAGACATGCTTCTTTCTCTGCAGCCAGTGCTATCTCATATACATTACCTACTGAGGCAAAAGTTATACACGACCAAGAATCTATTCCACCAGCTCCTCATCAGGTCGAATTCTCAACACCGCAGCTCGCAGCAGAAGTCCCAATTATTTTCCCATTCCTGTTTGACCCTCTAGATGAAGATTACAATGGACAAAATAGCGAACCTAAAAATCTCGAAGCTATATCATGGAATACAGCATACACAAATCCAGCAAATAGTAATAATATGCAATTGTTTAACGGCAATAGCAATGAGGTTTTGCATGAATCTTTATCATCTACACCTCAGGATTTGTTTACTAATAATAATAACAATCATTTAGGTGCTTCTCATAACAGTAATTCAAATTCTCCTTCTCCTTTTTTGTCATTATTTGGATCCTATAATAACAATTCTCATGGAAACAATAATAATAATACAGCATATCAAACCAATAGTTTATTCAACAATACGGTTCAACATAACTCTGCAAATGACAAAAATTTTGTGAGTGCATTAAACGCTAATTTTCAAAATAACAATGGCTATTTTGCAAATCACCAAGGAATGAGCTCCAATAATTTCAGCCCAATGCCTAGTGGCTCTTTAACGCCATTTGGTGGTATGTTTTCCTTTCATGACTATTTACATGTTGGTGGTGTAGGTGGTGCAGCAGGTTTCGACGAATATGATCGCGATGATGCCATTCAGGTTCCTTTGCCTAATTCACTGGATAATCATACCTCATCGATATCTTCAACCACTACTCTAAAGAATTCCGAGAACAAGAACTCTTCTTCCTCAATTCCAATATTGCAGAGTCAAAATAGTAACAATAGTAATGTGAATTTTTACAATGGCAAAAGTAGAGGTGATCATCCACAACAGCAACCTGCATTGGATGATTGGTTAAGTGAATTTATTAAAACTCCACCATCTGATATGAATATTGACATCAACCATGTAGGTTTTGATCACCACCATCACAATGACGGTTTTCATGCTCAAATTCAACAACCGCAGCACCCTCAACCACATTTAAGATCGCATCAACAAACCACATTCAGTCATCATACACCTAATTTGTATTCTCCTAGAGATCATGGATCAGTGACATCAGCGGGTGATATTATGTCATTATTCACAGATAGACAACTTGATTTATTTCAACAGGAACTGCTTCATCAACAATTTGAAAACCCAGCTAGCAATCATTTTCTGCATAACCACAAGCATCAAGAACAAGGGCTTGCGGGTGCCCATCATACCATCCAGAAACACAATGGTAATGCTTTGGTAAACATGACTGCATTTAATATGACACCAAGTAATTCTACAAACTCATCGACCTCTCCTACTTCTACCGCCTCCTCTGCATCAAACAATAACCATAATACTAATAAATTGAGTAAGCTATATAGTGCATTCGATCTTCATAATACTAGCAGTAATAACAGCAATACTAGCAGCAATTTTTCGCCTGGTATTGCTCTCAATAATAACGCATCTAGTTCTGGTAACAAAATAACTCCAACTGGAATCCTTGCAACTTCACTGGGTGGAAGCGGTAGCAGAAGTAATACAGTGAATATTGATTTTGATCTTTTCAACAAAGATATAAGACATCATATTCTTTCGAAAAATGGTTTACAAGAATCCCAGTTCCCAAGTATTGGTGAATTAAATAGCTACATTTACCTTTATTGGAAGGAATTTGATACATACTTCCCATTTATTCACTTACCATCGTTGGAGTCAAATATCAATAATATTCCTTTATTATTAGCCATCGCAGCTATCGGGGCATTATACTCGTTTCATTCATCCAATTCTCTATTACTTTTCAACGTCTCTAAAAAGTATATTCATCATTTTCTTGAACTTTCAAAGCAGCAACAAAAGACTTCTAAGAGCCATAGTGCCACAAAATATGAAGAATTTAACGATGAGATTCCTCTTTGGTTAATTCAATGTTTAACATTAAACATGTTCTTGGGTATTTTCAACAATGACGAATCTCTAAATGAATCTGTGGCTAGACAGCTCAACTCTTTAATTTATTTGTTAAAGAAATGCAATCTCCATCTTCCCTTGGAAAATTTTCTATCTCCACCATCAATTTTTGAGAAAACCAATTCTAATGATCTTAAGAATAAACCTAAGAACACTTCGCCTGTTACTTTGAAGAACAATTTTGATTATTTTGTTCTTGCTCAATCCAGAATCAGAACTGTTCACACTATTCTTTTAGTTTCTATATTGTTTGATTCCTTGATTGGTGTTCCAATTATCCTTAAGTCGCAAGACATAAAATGTGGATCACCTTGTGAGAATGAGTCTCTATGGAATGCTACAAGTTATACTCATTGGTTCCTGATATTGATGGAGAATCACATTATTATTGATTCGAAATTTGTATTGGTTCAACTTAGTAATGGTGAAAACTTCAAAGACTTAGTAAGTGCATTGGAAAATCATAATTATATGGATTTGATCTCAAAAAAAGTTGGCCTCAGAACTTTGCTCAGTTTATTGATGTATATTCAAGAAACTATTTACGAACAAAGAATCGCAACACGGGAAGAAGAAATGTTGAATTTGGCCGAAGAAAATCAAAAAAAAAGTAAACATAAGAATACAGAGGACAAAAATTCTAGTGATGCACAAAAGACAGAAGACAGTTCGTTTCTCAAATCTACTAAAGCTGTCACTTCACAGGCAGAGGAGCTCAGAATAGCTATGAAATGGAGAATGCATAACAGATCTGTTCTTGAATCTCTTATAAAATACTGGGAACTTTTGTTCATAAAAAACAACGGAGTTTTGATCCCTAATAATTCAAATCTTGAATTAATCAATAGATCCCCTATTTTGAAGTTAATTCTTCCATTATTATCTTTTGCAAAGATTCGTCTTTGCTTGAGTATGACTCCTATCTTGCAAAGAGTATGGGCAAAAGATTGGGTTGGAATGAATGAACAGTTACAGTTGATTGAGCATGATTCTGAAGCACTAAAAGAATCATCAAGATATGCTCTTAATATAATTGAGTTATGGATAGATTTAATTTCAGTGCATAATGATGCAGAGAAAACTTCAAGAAAGACTCCGATTTTCTTTTTGACGTGCACGTTCACCGCTATTCTCTTCCTTTCAGAATATCTTTTTGCTATAGAAACTTTGGCGAACGATGTTAGTAATGAAATTTCAGTTTCATCTTCTCACGACTCAGACTTCAATAGTAAAAATCTTCAGCGCAAACGCAGTGTCTTGACAGCAGCGGATACTGCTTTATTTATTAGAGTCTCTAATATTTTGAAAAAAGTTTCTATCACTTTGGCCCCAGATAATGATAATCCACAAACAAGAACATATGCCGAATTTTTGAAAATACAAGCCAAGGGTGCTTTAAATTTTGATTCTGCTGCAATTAATGATTTCCAAAATAACACAACCGGTGATCATGATAGTTTTGAAAAGTTATTCAATTTCATCAGGCATTCAAGATTATCGTCTAAGTGCTTATATTTAGGTATCAGAATTTTAGCAGATGCACCTATTTGGCCTGCCGCAGTTTTATTTGCTGAGGCTTTGCAGGCTAGAGCTGTCTCAATCTCAAATAATACTTCTGTCAGTAACACTAAAAATACACCGAGCTCAATAGAGTAGATTTTGATCATTGTACAGTGAATTAATTTCTCTTGTATATATATTATATAAATGCAAAGTTTTTCCAACGATTCATAAATTTATGATACACGATTTTGATGATTTTTTTTTTCGATCTAAATCATTTTTATTTATTGTATATTATATTTGCTCCGTAGACATATAAATTCGCTGCAGATTATTTAACAAATATTTGAAAGATAGATTCTACAGTAGCTTGCAGTCGATGTTGATGATTAGAAAAAGAATATGTATTCAAAAAGTATAAGATATATGTATGCTATTATTTATAATATTAAATTGTGTTTTTGGTTATATATATGACCAGAACTGTTGTCTAATCGACGACATTCAAGTCTTCAATATTCTCGATTGTTGAGTTTACTGGATATTTATAATGGTTGGTGTACTTGGAAACCAACATCTTCAAAATCGGATTTTTCTTCAAGCAGACGCTATCATATTTCTCATTTTCTAAGAAACTGTGAATACTCATAATCAAACTTTTGTTAGCAATGATATGATGGGGATTCGTAGATTCCAAAATATTTCCCATTAGGTCATACGAGATTTTTTGATGGTCTGACGCTAATTCAGTGCCATTTTTAGAGGGTTCCTTTGATTTTTCGGCTTTGTCTTTCAAAATCATGTCGCATATACTTTCAATAACAGAAGCAGCATCCATAGATTCTTCATTCATAGATTGCTTATTCAGTTTAAAATCAGGCATCACAGGCTCAGAATGATTCAAAAGCTCGACGTCAAGCTGTAAATCTTCATTTTTATTTTGATTTGTATCACCTAGTTCCTGAGATGCTGCGGCGTCATCATGTAGGGAATTATGAGCATCTTCATTATCATCATTGCTACTGAAAAGAGTACTATTCTTACTATGAATTTCTGAAGAAGAAGAATGAACTTTACTTACTTTTTCCTTTCCATTGTATAGGATATCAGACAGCGAATCACATTCAACCAAACCGGTATCTATTTTTGTAACGGAAATAGATTCATTAACTGAATGGAAATTAGACGGATCCTCTTCAACATAGTCAATAGGATCTGCAATTATTACTGAACCACGAGCAGCTGAAGCTGAAATATCTTCATATTGCTCATTCCCACTTAAAATAACTGAATTTTTTTCAGCATTGACAGTGAAGCTTTCAACATCTTCCTCCTCGATAATGTCAGAAATACCGTCATGAAATTTTAAAGACGAATCATTCGAAAAGCCTCTTTTTTCATCATCACCAATATCTATGGATTTTATCACAGCTTTTTTATTCTTTCGCGATGAGCTAACCTGTGCGTGATCTTCTGTATCTTGATGAGCCAACTCATTAATATTATTAATTGGCAAAGAGTTGGAAGATTCAATAATAGTATGGTTTTGCTGAACATTTGAAATAATTTCATTTTTTGCCAACATTGAAGGAATTGAATTAGATGTATCTACTGTTTCCAAGCTTTGTGCTTTATGAATTATTCCTTCGGAGATGACATCTTCTTTGTTTTTGGTAATATCGGCATCAACTCTAGAGAGGGACAATTCTTTTCCATTCATATCACCATTCTTGTTTTGAATTTCTTCAGTTTGTATACCGTGTAATTTGTTTTCATTATTCACAATGAACGGGTTCGTAGGCTTTTCATGGTATTTTTCTAAAGAAAAATTGGAATGAACATTGTTTGAAAATACCCTAGAAATTTTATTGCCAATAGACTGTCTGACAGGTTTTTCATGAGCCTTGTTTGACAATGTACGCTTAATCGATGGTTGATGAGACGAGTGTCTTCTATCATTTAATTTCTTTTTAACTGGTAATTGAGTACTATCAATAATATCAGTTGTATCATCACTCGAAGCATTTTTCGATGAAGTTGATAATATACTTTTTGAAGGAGAGCTGTGGTTTTGTGATGAAAATTTGTTATTGGAAGAATCGTAGTTTTTCGTTGCAGCCGAATTATGCTCTGAATTTTGAGTGATCTTCGAATTTGCCTTTGTGGAAGAAAATTTTGATAGCATATTGGATGTATCAACTCGGGAAGCATTGTTACTTGACTTTGATACTGGAATATGAGAGTTTTCAGCTGTATTTTTCTTGAAAAACTTCGATAATTTTCTGGTTGGTAAGAAGGAACTATGATGAGAATCTGTCAATTGTTTGTTGGATGTGGATTTTTTCAATTTGTGGTTTCCAACTTCTTCGTCATTATCTATGTCTTCAGAAGCAGTGAGAGCAAGTCTAGAGGATTTTTTTCTAAGAGGATGAGGAAATCTGTTTATATTATCATAATTATGAGATTCTAAGAAATTTTTAACAGTATGCAAATGCTCGTTGATTTCTTGATCAACAATGCCATCATCAAATTTCTTGACTACTGCTAATGAATTACTAGTTTTGTCATCCAATAAAAGTTGAGGGTTTTTGTAGCTTTCTTTTTGCAAATGTTCAACATCTTTGACTAATTGGTTGACAAATAAAAGCAAACTAAAGTTAAGTTCCTTTGAATGATTCAACTCTGAGTTTAAGTCACCAAATTTATTCAAAATAGATGCATCATCAGCAGTTTTCAATGATCTGGAGCCACTATATTTTGACAATTTATGAGTAAGCGCCAGAATACATTGGTCATCATTATCGAATTCCAGGTGCTCACCTAGCTCTGTTTCCAATGTTTTAAGTTTCTGATAATCAATGTTGATTATTGCATTTGCATTTTCATCGTAATCGATATCATTATAATCGTAATCGACATCATCAACAGAGATATCGAAGTTATTATTATCGGATATTTCAGAAGTGTTTAAAGCATGACTGTTGTCAGCATCTGATAGTATAGCATTATGAGATGATGTCATCTTCGTGTATACATTATTCAACTCAGCAAGCTTTTGCGAAGCTTCTTTTATATCTGATTTAAGATCATGTATGAGAATACTATTATTTTGTTCTTCCGAATCAAAATTATTTATTTGAATATCTTGATCATTTTGGATCTCTAATGACTCATCAATCAAAGACGAGGAAACACTATGATTATCAACGTCTTTCTCGATAGAAAAAGAAATTTCAGACTTATTTTCGTCATCAGAGTTAGCAGCTATGGAATTATCAGAGTTGGTTTCATTTGGTATGGCAGACGATGTTGAATAATTGAGAGAGTTATGCAAATTTTCCATGAATCCAAGGAACGAATTTTTGATTTCAGGCTGATCTTTCTCGCAATCTTCTTGCTCTTGAAGTTCTGCCTCGCTGTTGATCTCGTTATTTGAAGCTTTGGAATTGTCAATCAATTGCGACTGAAGACTGTCTATTGTGTCTTCAAATTTTGATTTCTCAGCTAGCCACCGATTATACTCTTTCTCGAAAAGATCATGTTCAGTGGAGACATTTTTTTGATAGCTGCTCAACATTTTTTGCATTACATCCAATTGCTTGGATTTGTCTACCAACAATTTTTCTTTATTGAAGAGACTAGATTCCAAGACATCACGATCACTGGATAGTTTATTGGATTTCAGAAGTTCTTCATCGTACAATTTCTGGAGAGCTTCCCATTTAGTATTCTGATTGGCATCAGTAACAGAGTCTGAGTTGGAACTGTTAGAATTATGTATTATTTTTTTCTTCAAGTTTCTGATCATTGTGGTAGAATGTTTTGATACTGGATTATATTGCAGGGTATGGGCGGTAATTAATGAAATTTGAGAAAAACTTAGACAGAAACAAAACGAAGGCTGTTATTTTAAAGAGGGAAAGCGACTAATAAGTATGAGCAGCAGTCTATTCAGGAAAGCAAGATCAAGCAAATATGGGAATCAGATCGTTTTAATAGTTTGTGTGTTTTTTAGTCTACAAATGAGCCAACCAGCCTAAATGAATATTAAGTTGGAATTTCCAAAAAGAAAAGTGTAAAAACAAAAAAAGTGTCGAAGAAAAGAAATTAATCGAAAAAGAAATGAATCGAAAGAGAAATTGTATGGGGAAGGCACTGTAGATGTGTATTCAAAACCAGAAAAAATGCAATTAGAAGTCGATTTGCAAGCCCAAAGAGTCCCAAAAGAGAGCGGTTATACATCTGAAAAGGGCCTGCAAAGATTCAATTTGCCATGGTTGACAGATACAAGCAGGCCCGCCGCTATTACCATGCATTTATTTTCTGGAGTTTTTGAAGTCTAGCAGCAACAAGCAGACTGTGTGGGGCGGATCTGTTATTGCAACTTACTGCTCTTTATCTACGCCAATATTCGCTTAATCTCTAGCAATCACTATACATGCATTGGCCCTGGTTACAAAGTCTGCGAGTCTTACACAGATAGCTATTGGCTGGTTGTATTACTCGCATTTTATATACTTGCAGTAACCGTATTATTGGTTCTTTGCTATGTATGTTTGTACAGATTATGCTGTTTCATTTCCAATTTTGTACTTCTTGATGAATATTTTTTTTTTTTTTTGAAAAAAAAAAAAAAAAAGTGTAATTGTGTCAGAGAACAATAATGTATCTCTATACTAGCATATATTGGTTTTCTGCATGCAACAGAAAATAACTATTATATTTTCATCTATTTTTTAAAAGTTATTCACTCCTTCTTGAGTCCACAACCACATCGTGCTGCACAGCTTGATTAAGGTTTTGGACCTTGCGGATATTATGGAACCCTCAAACCAAGACTTTAGATTCGAAAAAAAAAAAACTGAAAAACTACGGCATTAGTGAGCAGATGCGGTTAAATAAACTGGCTGGAAAGCTGCAGCGGCCGTTAGACGCGGGAATGGTGGGGGCAACCCTTGGTTCCAAGATCAACAGCCTGGGAGAAGATCGCAACCAGAATGGCCATTCATCAGAGCACCTAACGCTGCCAGGATCATCAGTAGTGGAAAAGCAAACTGTGGTCAGTATTCCAGTTTAGGATAGTTTTCTCTGGAAAGAGTACGCTGTAGAAATGTCTCAAAGCAGATCTGAGGCTTTTGATTTGAGATTATGTAATTTAAACAGCAAATGTTGTTTGATTTTTCATATTATGTAGATATTAGTATATTGATAATCATATCCAGAGAAAAGAAAATTGTTTATGGACAATATTCCATGGGAATCGATCCTGAAATATTATATGTAAAAAATAATGTGACGTATTCTATCAATCAGCTTTGAACGAATATTCTAAGACCATATGAATTTTCATTCCACTTCTTCTGCTAAGATATTTTAAAGGCAAAGAGCTAAAAGAAAAAAACTAAAAGAAAAGAACTAACAGAAAGCAACACAGACAGGAACAAAAAGAAAAGACTTAAAATAAGAAAGAAATTTTTAAAAAAGCACTTTTAAAAACCAGGATTTTGCATTTTTCCAGTTGAATTTCAAAATTTTGGAAATTTTAATGTTTTAGTTTCGAATCAAACAAACCAACAACAAAGATATTAAAATATTAAAAAACTACACTGAACAGTTCAATAGAAAACAAAATTAGTAACCAACAATAAATTAGAATTGGTACAAAAAATCTCATGAATTAAAAAAAATTTTAAAAACTAAAATAATCTATTTGAACACTATTTTACAATTAATAAACTGATACGATGTTCGAATTTTCAATCAAATAACATCAAACAACGTCTTTCACCCTCATTATTTTAGTATATTAAATATTCACTGTTACACGGATCAAAAGCTTTAAAAAAATGCTTTCTATTCATTACTACTATACACATATCTATAATCTATCCAACTAATGTTTTCTCTGAGTATCGTTTTGCGTTTTTTTCGCTCGCTGTATCAGAGTATATCTTTATGAAATCATTGTAGAAATTGTTTTCGTTCGGGCCCCTTGTACCCCTACTGAAGTTGCGAGTATTGTTTCTCACCATATCACTGTTGTATGTTCCATTGTATGAAGGCTGATTATAATTCATAGGATCACTAAAATATTTATTCTTGTCTTCATGATACAAAGTTTTCTCAGGATCAATTCCAAAACTGTTACCACCTCGAGCATCATTTCTATAAAAGGTACCATGATAATTATATGAATTATCAGTTCGGTTGGTTCCACCTCTAACATTTCTCAAAATTGTATCTCTAATTTCTTTTTCATCAAAACCTTTTCTAAAATCTAACCTTGAAATGTAGAATACAACACAGAACTGAATCAAGTTGATAAACCATACCATAGAGCAAATTGAAATTAAAGCAGTTTCAGCTTTTCTTAAACTACATACGTTTGCACCTCCAGAGCTACTGTTGTCCAAATAATAATATGTGTCTCTTTTACTTAAGCTCGTTACCATGGAAGCACCACTACTTGCCACACTTGTAACCACTGAAATACATGGTATAGGTAGTAATTCTGCCACAGCTACCCACATAGTCGCCACACTCAATATTGTTGCCAAAAAACAATAGAAAATTCCGTTATTTCTATCAAACTTCATAACTCTGAATAAAAACAACAACGAAACAATTAGTAAGATAACACTTATAACCAATAAAAAAATCCACACTCCTTTTTTCACCTGACTGTCACTATTAAGAGAGTTTCCACACATAGCAATTATAGCTATAGATAAACTAATTTCAAATATATGCATCAACGAATTGACTGTAAAGGCATCTTTCTCAATTCCTAAGCTGTCCTGAAGAAAAAATGGTGTAGTAAATAAAGGTTTTTGTAACACTTGCGAGTATAATTTACCCTCTAATATTTTTTGAGAGTTTATTGAGTTCACAACAGATTGCGAATCAAAAACTAACGGCGAAGGTTCGGCGATATTTTGCTTTTGTCTCTCTAGGAAAATCAAATCATTTTGATCTAATGAATTTCCCTGTTTTGAATTGAAGTTTTCTTTATAATTATTTTCATAAATTTGGCTAGCTGAATCTGGATGAAGAAAGCTACCTTTCAGGGGAACATTCTGTTGAGAAGCTGACCTCTCAATTTTGACTTCATTCTGAGGATATGCATGCTTTATATTTGTATCATCAATATGAATATTTGGAATAGGCTGACAGTGCGTATCCGGGATGTTTAGAGGAATGTCGGGTACTGTTGCCATGTTTTCGTTATTGTAATTGTCAGATCTGCTTCTTCCACTTTTGGTTTTCCGATTTGTACTCTTTGCGAAGTTCTGTTGATTCATTTCTGGCTGTGATAAAATTTGGGGCTCATCAATGATATTTGTGCCAAATTTAGGTTGTGTCGGCAAGTTAAATTCGCTCCCATCATACAAGCTTGGCGTATTGTAAAAATCCCTGACAGGAAGCTCATTCATTGGACCTGGTGAGCTGACTGACAATTGATTATTTTTTTTGCTGTGATTGCTAGCATTGAAAAAAGCTGCGTTGTCATTATTACTATAATATGGAATTGACTGTTTGTATAACTCAGGGTCCAACATTTCTGGCTGTGGGTGATTCTTGTGGGTTTTATGTGATTTCTTGGAGCTGTTGTTCGCACCTCTGGTGGATTTGAAATTACTGAATACTGTTTCATCCATTGTAGTTCAGTCGTTTTGATTATTCGTATTCGATAGTTTCTTGAGTTTATGAGCTTTTGGAATTGGATTAATAAAGAATTTCTTGCGAATGAAAAAGGAAGAAAATCTATCAATTTTCAAATAAAAATTCAAGAAATAATTAGAAACAAAAAATAAAATACACAGAAAGGATAAAATAAATTGCAGCAATCGATTCTTTTATTAATTTTCGAGAAAATAGCAATAAAGTTTCTGGTAAATTATTATCCAAAAAAAAAAAAAGAATAAGTAGAAGAGGCTGTATTTGATTACTTTACTTCAAATGTTCAGCGGTTCTTTATTTTTCGTTTTCTGACACCGTAAAAGCAGAGATTGGCATCGTGTGAAGTGTGACTTCTGCGGGAGTTGCATAGTTATCGAGCATATACTTTTCTGAAATATATTTCGAAACTGAGGTAAAGCAGGCTAAGTAGTTGTGAAGTTCTCGGATTGTTTACACCAATTGTTTATATGTTTACTATATCATGTACTGTCATGTTGAATTTGATGAGCTAAACGGGGTTGATGCTTATGCATGATACATTTTAGATGCATCACGTTCATCACGTGATCTATCACATGATCAAAAAATAATGATCAGTAAATGTCACTCAAATGTTATCGTAAATGCTCCATCGATATACTTTTAGCTAGAAGTTTACAAATTGTTGCTAAGGTTTCCTTGTCTTCAATAATTATTGCTTTTATGTGGAAAAGTTTGATGTTTACTCCATCAAATATTTTGCTAGGGGCAACGTTGTGAGAACTCCGTGTTGGGAGAAATTAAATTTTGTTCTACAACTTTTTGGGCAATTTTTTCCCCTAATGAATTATATGCACGAACCGTGGTTTCCATTAAGTTCAAAAATAGATTTATAGAAAACTAATGGTAAATAGACAAATAACATTCTCAAAGCTAATATAAAGTTAACAGATGTTAAAACAGAACAGATAGATCTCTAGATTTTGAAAAATGGTTTTGAGCACCAATATAATTTTATTTCTCAATTTTTCAGCAAAATTTTTTTTATTCTATTTTTCAGTCTCTTTGTATGGGTGAAATTTTTTTATGATTAACTCACTATATAAAAATTTTTTTTAGCCAAAATTAAAAATATTGACAATATGAAAAAACCAATATTAACATGGTCACATTTTGGATTTGATAGATAAGAGTTTGCCCGAGAATTTGGTTTATAATTGCCACTATATACAGCGAAAGAAGCTTCCAGCGATCAGTGACTCCAGGGAAAGGAAAAAGGAAAGAAAAGGAAACAAAATGTTCAGATTCAGAAGCAGCATCAGCACCAGCTGCTCGTCCCTTGTCAGAAGCAACTTGGCAGCAGGTACCTCGAGACAGTTTCACAATATGAATGGGTTATTGGCCAAACAAGCCCCTCCTGCTAAGAAACCGCAAAAAACCAAACCTTCGAAGCTCACAAAACCATCAACCATTGCAGGCTTTGGCGGTGCTAAGATCAAAAAGAAGGGAACAAAGGGTGCTAAGAAGGACTTTTTTGAATATATCAACGACAAGGCAATCAAACAGAAGTCTCCAAGAATTTTGAATGTCCCTGAATTCAACGAGGTATTGAAGAACAACAAAGCTTCCGCCACAGAGTCTAATAGTGGCGAATCTACGTCAGAAGGCACATTATTCAAATACAATGACGATTTGTTGCAGCGTTTGCATTATTTTGGTGCTTTCCAAAAGAGTCAGTTCAACGAATTAACCTATGATTACGTGTCCATCTTAAGAAAAGAATCGTTGCAAATCGTGAATGATTTGAAATCAAATACTGCTGGCTCCAAGAATTTCATCATAACTGGAAGCGCAGGTGTTGGAAAATCAACTGTTTTGTCCCAAGTTCAATCATTTTTAATCAATCAAAACCTTCAACAAACTGATCAAAACATAATTTTGAGCTTAAATAATCCAAAGAAAATAATCGACGGTTCTTTCGAAATCTCTTACAACGAAAAATCTCAATTATATGATCAACCAATGTTGGCTAAAAAGTTTTTATTAAAAAATGCAGCAGCAAACAAAAGTTTATTATCAAAAATTCCAGTGACCAACAGTTATTCTTATATGGGAAACGCTGGTAACGCATCTTCCAAGGATTCCAAATCTTTGTACGATTTGATTAAATTGGGTTGTTCTAACAAAAATAAAAAATCTGTCTATTCCCAAGTATTCAATGATTTTTTGAACGAATTGGCTGCAGTTAAAGATCAATACAATATTTACCTCACTGTTGATAATTTTAACTGTTTAACTGAAAAATCTGCATCTTGCTATAGATCCACAAATTTCGAAGATATTCCAGTTGAGAAATTGCAACTTGCTAGCTTCATCTTAAATTCATCTAATAACTCAATGTTAAAAGGAGCAATTTATTCTACCACTGATGTTTACAAAATGTCATCGACTTTGAAAGTTGCTTTGCAACTTGAAAACTTCGATCCATTTGACAAATCATTCAATGAATCTGTATCAAAATTGTTGAGTACAAAATTGAAGGTGGTGGATCTTCCAAACTTCTCAAAATCAGAAACTAAGCAAGTAGTTGACTGGTTCCTTGAAAATGGTGTGATCATCGCTAACGACCAAAGAGATGCAGTTGATCAGTTGGTGGGTGAGAAGTTCTTCTTGTCTGGAGGTGGTAACCCAAGAGAATTATTCAAATCATGCAACCTTTTATATTAAGCCAGCTGAATTTGAACTTGCAAATAACATTGGTTAAGATCTCATTCAAACTAGTTTTTGATTCTGCTGCTTTTTATGTACATAGTTTACTCCCCCGGTTTTTTTTCTCTCTCTTTCTTTTTTTGCAAGAATATGAATAGAAAATCTTAATAAGTGTTAATAGCGATTACAATCATCATTCTTTTGAAAGTTACTTTTCTCTAAGAGTAGATTCTACAGTAATTTCCAGAAAACAACATCCTTTGTATAGTATAGTTCCTTATTAAAATAAAATATTGAAAGACAGAAAAAAGTCTATATAATTCATTAAGTAAACAATGTGTCCTCATCTCTTAAGTACTCACCTACATCTGCCTGTCTAAAAGCCACAATACCGTTTGGTGGTAAACCTTTAACCTCTAAACTACTTTTGGCACTGATTCCGAAACCTAAAGGAATATCATTCATTGAATAGACAATACAACCGGCATGTTCTGGTACGTCATCACTTATTTTTCCCACATGTGCTTTTAAAACATGATTACCATATAAAAATGGCATTTCACCATTTTGTTTGATCCATATCTTGTATTTTGCGAGTATACTTAAATGGTCTAATGCAGTTATATGAAGTCTGAATTTCCCTGTTTTAGTGAATTTTCCGAAGCAAGTTCCAAGAGACATCAAATTGGATCTCTGTATTGATGTTGCAAAATTTGCAATTTTTTCACTGACATAATATACTCTATCCTTTTGTAATCTGAAAACATGTGGATTCTCCTTATTGTCTACCAAGAAAACTATGTTTCTACCTATATAATTGGCAAGTTTCTCAAATACCACTTTAGTTTCTTCCTCGGTAAGTTGTCTCATTTTAATTTCCTCTTTCTATCAATATCAATCTTAGAACCTAATATGAATATGGTCTTTATTTTCTAAGCTCCGAATGTTTCTTGAAGAGATAGATGACTTCAAGCTAGTTTGGATATTTGTTCATTATTTTTTTTTTCAAAATGTGAAAAATTTAAACTCATCGGCCTGTAAACTTTTTTTTTGCGTTATCATATACAAATAGCTTTATAAAAAAAAAAAAAATTGAAATAATTCTTCGAGATGAGATGAGGATATACCAATATTGAAGAACATTTAATATCTATTTAATCAACTTTGTTTACCATCATATTGATAATTCGTACCCGATTCACCAATTGGTTTTTCATTTTGAGCATATTTATCAATACCACATAATCTTTCATTCGTCAACTGTTGACTAATTTAGCTGTTGAATATATTAACATTGATTTTTCATAATTCTTTATTTTTTGAGATTGAATTTCTAGTAAGGAATAAGGTAACGAGAACAATGGCCTCAACTGATTTTGCTTCAAAAATTGAAGCCCAGCAGAAAAAAATAAAATCTGCCGAGGAGAAATTGCAAAAGTTGAACAATGAGTTAAAAGAATTGAAGAAACAAGAACAAGAACTGAAAAAGGAGCTGAAAAAGACGGAAACTAAAAACAAAAGTAAAGACAAAAAGAGAAAAATAAAGGAATCGAAATCAGAAGATAGTTCAAGCTCAGAGAGTGATTCAGACTCAAGCAGTGATTCAGATTCAGATAGTGATTCAGACTCAAGTAGTGATTCAGACTCAGGTAGTGATTCAGATCCAGGTAGTGATTCAGATTCAAGTAGTGATTCAGATTCAAGTAGTGATTCAGACTCAAGTAGTGACTCAGATTCAAGTAGTGACTCAGATTCAAGTAGCGATTCCGATTCGGATAGTGATTCTCATTCCAAAAAAGATTCAGACTCTGACAGTGATTCAGACTCAGACTCAGACTCAGATTCAGACAGTGGGTCAGACTCAGAAAAAGACTCCGAATCAGATAAGTCTAGCTCCTCCGACTCAGACGATAGCTCAAGTTCAGATTCAGAGTCAGATTCTTCCGATAGCTCAAGCGATGAAGATAGCTCCGATGATAAGATTGAAAAAAAGAGAAAATCAAATGATGAATCAGAACAACAAAGTAAAAAATTGAAGAATGATACAGAAAATTCTGCTGAATCAGATGATTCAAAGAAAAATCATATTGCTGCTACAGTTGAAGAATTGTTGCCTGGCCAGAGAAACCATTTTTCGAGAATTGATCGTAGTAAAGTATCTTTTGAGGATTATACTTTAACGGATAATACCTATAAGGGAGCTGCTGGTACATGGGGAGAGAAAGCTAATGAAAAACTAGGAAGAGTTAGAGGCAAAGATTTCACTAAAAATAAGAATAAAATGAAAAGAGGAAGTTACAGAGGTGGATCAATTACGTTGGCTAGCGGTAGTTATAAATTCACAGATTAGATAATGAAACTACGAGATATATTTTTGGATTTGACAATACGTTGAAACATATTTCATCTAAATTTATGAATTTTGAAAAGTTTATATTTAAATATTTTATTAAATTATACAAAAATAAAAAAGTATATCAATAAGTAGGAATGAAAGTTTTAGATTTTGAACTCAGCCAAAATCTCACGAAGAGAAAGCAATAGATACGATTATAAAAGAATAATTTTTAACGTAGAAACTCTGTAAAGTGTACGTTAAAAATTCAATAGAAAATTTTTTCGGATTTATACGTTTTTTCTCTTCTTCAGTTTACCCTATCGTCTATCCATTTCCAAATATCTTTTTGAATGCCAGCTTTGATGATAGGTTTGGTATAGATGTTAGAGGAGATTGGTATCAAAATGTAGTTGTCAAATACTGGATCTAAAGGAGAGGAGCCTCTGTTCAAAAACTTTCTTAATAACCATATAAATACTAAAATTACAAGTAAAAGTACACATTTCATTTCAAATGAAACGAAAGGTATAGGAATAAGATCAATAATTTTTCTTATGAGCACTAATGAGATTTCAAGGATTCCAATGTCCTCAAGACTCGAAGTATTCGCACCATTGTATACATTATCCTCTGTAGATTCTTTCTTTGTGTTGACCTTAGATCTGCCATTCTTGGATGCTTTCCTTCCGGCCTTCTTATTTGTTTTTTTGCTTGACTTTTTGTTCTTTGATTGGCTGTTGGAAATCTCCTCATTGAGCATATCGACCATGACCTGTATGGATTCTTTTTGACCCTTTATGGAACCACTTTCGACTGCGCTTTTGATCCAACTTTTTCCCGACCATTCAATCCATGTGACAACTTGCATCAATGTTCCATTATTTTCTGCCCAAGTTAAATAGAACCTTGTATAAACCAAGAATGAATTTCCAGAAGGAACATCTGGAGAGTGTGTCACCTGCAAAACTTGAACAATACCGTCATTTTCTAAATCAACCTTTTCAATTGTTTCTATGATATTACATTTTGTTTGTTTTGGACCTACTGGAACCCCTAAAGGTTTGATATATGTATACTTTCTTTCTTTTAAGTCATTCTCTGGATTTTTCTTAAATCCAGGAATATCACTTATGTCGAAATTTTTCAGACTTGTTAATACTTTGTTCACAAAATCGCCACTCGAATCACCGAATAGCAACATGTAAACTGTACCTGGAGGGACTGAAAAAGTTTCTGTACGAACCTCAATTTCACTATTTTTCTTTACCCATGGAGATTTAGTTGCCGCATGTTTCAAAGGACCGAATACAGGTAGCAGGCCCAACTCATTATCAGCTTCTTGAGATGTGTTCAGAGTGTTAGGAGCATTACCGCCAGAAAAATTTTTTGAGGCCTCTGTATCCGGTAATTTCTTATTTGCTCGCTCTTCCTTTGCGTCTTTGTTGTTTATAGACTCGTCATCTGAACCATCTGTCATATTCTCTAAATCACTAATTTGATCCATTTCACTATCAGAGATACCACTATCTGCAGCAGCATCATAATCACTATCCTGTATCGATGAATTAACAGAATCATCATCGTCAATCTCATCCGAGACCATATCAGATATGTCTCCAGAATCTTCATCAGAATCAGAATCAAAATCACTTTCTGAATCAGCTTTAATTGAAATTCTACTTTTTGCCGCATCTGTCCATACCTTATTAACTATTTCAAATGAAGTGTCCCTCGAAATGAAACTCGTAAAGAAATACTTTGCTTGCAAAGTACGTATCTGTAGGGCATTTGGAATGAAGCCAGCAGTGAATTTTTTTTCTATTTGAACGATCTCCTCCAAAGGAATTACAAGATTTGTGACATAACTTAAAATATTGGAATGGAATGAAATATGATTCTCTGAAATCCAGATTCGCCCTTGAAGCAAAATCTCTTTCAGAAGCGCGCAAGCAAAATCAGTGAACAACTTTTCATCGTCTGGTATATTTTTGAATGTTGAATGGAACTCTTTCTGCTTTTTATCAGAAGCATACTCTAGTTTGAGCTTTCTATTACGACGATCACGGCGACTGGCGCTACGGTGTCGATGAAGCTTACCAGCACCTGTTGAAATATCATTTCCCAGCGCAGAAAGAATGCTGTTACCTCTAAAAATTTTCTTTCTACTTGGACGATTCAATCTTGAAGATTTGATTCTCTTGATGGAAGGTTTATTCCCAACTACTTCTAAATTATTCTCATCGGGACCAGGTGGTTTTACAATTTCCCCTTGAGTTTCATTATTATTATTTTCGGATTCATTGGTATCATTTGATGGTTCAACATCGACAACATTTGTAACCTTTGATGGAAATGCCAGTATTCCAGAAGACGACGCCGGGTGTTCATCTTGTTCTATCTTCGAAGATGATAATGGTACTAGATTTCTATTCGAAGAAACTTGATTATTGGCTTGCAATCTTGCAACATCTAAAGAAGGCGCTGAAGGTCCGTTTTCTAAGCGTGAGTTGGATCTGCTCCGACCAACGATAAAATTACTACTTCCGGGAATTATGGGGATATATGAACTATTTCTCGTGAACGACAAACTTTTTCCTCGTGTAGTACTTGTAGTTGGCAAAATATCACTTGCTTTAGGTAGTAACGTTGATATTGATGAATCGACAATTTTACATGGGTTAGCAGTTAATCTGCTGGTTGAATTACTCTTTGAAATTTTTGATGATGAAACTAATGGTAAGGAAGTATTTCCGCTAGGAACGCCTTGTTGAATTGTAGATAATTTGTTGAAGCTACCTCCAATGTTCGGCCTTATCTGAATAGCTGCTGCGTTTGAAGGAGAGGCAGGCGTAGAAATGCTCTGTACATTGCTTTGAAATTTATAGTTTATTGGTGAAGATTGAAGAGAGTTATTTCGACTATCTGACGTAATTAAAAAGCTAGGCGTTTTCATAATTGGTGCAGGAGGAGATAGGTGTTTTGCAGGAGAGTGATATGGATTCTTATCAGGAGGGGTCTTTACTTTAATTTGTGGATAAAATGATGAGTTTTCTTTAGTTGATAAGTTTGGATTTGAATTTTTATAGTTATTGACAGAGCTCAATCCATTTGCCTCAGAGGTAATTTCAACTGAGCATGGCTCATTTGTATCAAAATCGTTACTGATATTTTGCGATTGACTTTTATCTAATTTGAAAAAGTTTTTAGTTGTATCGACAGTGTCTGAATTCACTTGATCTGCCGGGGAAAAGGGTATCTGCATTTCTGTAGAGAGTGGTTGTTGAGGCATTCCTATTATTTTATTATTAGCGTGACCTCCATTTAATCCAAAATTAGTTGTTATTTTGCTGGGAGAAGCACCCATATTAGTTGAATCAAGATAACTAGAATTTATTCTAGCTTCGTTTTTAGAGTCTGGGTTGCTTCTTAAGTTCCCTGTTTCAACTTTATCTTTTGGTTCTAAAAAATCGCTGAGTGATAAATTTCCTTGACCCAATGTATCAATAACACTAGACTCTTTTTTATTACAATTATCGAGATTTGCGGGGTTAACATTATCTTTAAGAATAGGTGTAAAATGAAGGCCTTTGACAGCATTATTAGCTGATATTAAACTAGTATTTTCGGCATCTATTTCTCTATCGGTATTATTAGGAATTGTATTATCTGTTGACTTATTGTCCAATGACCTATCGCCATGATGAAATGTATCGACTCTGTTCTCTACAGATTGAAGAGAATTGTTTACTTGACCTTTGACTGTAGTGCCAATGGAAGATATTTGATTCCCTACAATACTAAGAAACCCAGATAAAAATCCTTTATCCAGACTCTTATCAGTGTTTTCCGAATAATTGGAAATTTCGCTTGCATTATTATGTTTCTGGGGCGATTGTTTGGAATCTGCCGGTAGCAAAAGACTAGATTGTTTTGAGGGCGTTTCATGAACAAATATGTCTCCTGCACCATTAATGGCCACTTCCAGTCCTCGAGCAGATGCGCCATGACTGATTACCCTTTGAATATCCGCAGTGTAATTATCATCTGAACAATAGCCGTCATCTTCAGGATCATCTTCAGAGGAAAAGTCTTCATCTGAAGAATCTAGAATACTCTTATGGACCACATTTTTTGTTTTATTGGATTGTGAACTGGTATCTACTTTAGAACTAAAAAAGTCCGCTGATCTCCTTTTAAGTTTCAGTTTCTTACTGTTCGATTTTTTGCATCTAACAGGACTGATCGCCGGAGCATCTGCTAATGGAGATCGTATCCCAGTCAGAGACGAGTCCATAATTTAACTGATTTTCCTTGTATTATTCCTCTTTTTTTTTCTATTAAATTATCTCCCATACATTTGAATAATAGAAGTATTGATCTATACCTTCAAATACTGAACCCAATTGCCAATTGATTGTGCATTTATACATTTATCTTTTTGTTTTATTCAAAGACAAACCTTATAATGGGAAACTTGTCATTCCGAATAGTTTTTCCTGTAGTACGATTTTCAGTTTTTTTCTGTTATTATGTAACTTTTTTTTTCAAACAAATATGCAAGCGTGGTTCAAAAATTTCAACATCAGAAAGATAATGCAGTAGCTAGGACTTTTGAGGAAATCAGAAAGCAATTCAATGAAAAATATCGTGATTTCTAGTTTAATACTGAATTAAATAATTCTTGGATTATTTTTGATTAAGAAGAAAAAAGAGGTTTCAATAATTTGGACGAGAAAATTCAAATATATAAAAACAAGTGCGGGATTTAACAAAAGGGAAATAAAGATTATACCCTGTTTTACTATTAATGTTATATTGCTCTTCTGGTAATAATATTGTTGTATTAACAAATATATTATTTATTACTCAATATCATGTATATACGTTTTTTCTAAATCCTGTCGAATTGATTTGATACATCATTTTATTAAACTTTTCTCCATCGTAGTTTCTGTCATTGCACGTGTGAGCTATGGGCTTGAGCTCACAACAATCGAAGAATTCTATTGTG
Organism: Saccharomycopsis fermentans; assembly: GCA_002564245.1. Classification (NCBI taxonomy): domain Eukaryota; kingdom Fungi; phylum Ascomycota; class Saccharomycetes; order Ascoideales; family Saccharomycopsidaceae; genus Saccharomycopsis; species Saccharomycopsis fermentans. The sequence goes on along the minus strand of JNFW01000007.1, from coordinate 628,055 downwards.
GAACTCCTTCTGTAACAACGTCTTGCCATTCGTAAACTCCCAGGAAACAAGATTTTTCAAAATCAGCCTTATCCCAAAGGGTCTCTAGGTAATCCAAGAATGAGTCCAACTTACACCAGCCATCTAACCGTTTTTCACAAAAATCCGGGATATTCAAATGAAGATCTAAAGTATGATCATTTAACATCATATGAATGTACTTCAGCGACCTTTGTTGTGAGCTCTTTTTAATCATGATTTCCTCATTCACTATTTCTCGGTCAAATCCAGTATCACACTCAATTATTTCGAAAACTGTTTGTGATGCAAATGGAACCACTCTTGATAAATCAAACGGCTGTTCGACACCATCCCCGGTAAAATTGCTCTTGAACTGCTGCAATCCTAATGCTGCAAAGATATTTGTTATAATTGAATCATGTGTGAAGTCAAAATACAAGCTTCCATTAAGTGGAAACGGGAGACTTGAATTTTGTAGTGCTTGGTGGTACTCAAATTTATCATTTGTGCTATTATGTAGTCTCAATTTGAATTCTTCAACCCAAGAAATACCCAAAGCTCTAGCAGTAGGTGCCCCAAAAAAATTCTGATTATACCAAATCCAAGAATTTAAATATTCATAATCTTCCCATTCTTTTTGTGTAAACAATTCACAGAATGGAGAATACCCAAGAGTGACAGACTCAAAAGAGCAAAGTTCTTGAAGGCTGAACAATACAGAAGAATTAAATCTGAAATCTGCACTTTTCATAACTCTATGTGATTCACCAAGATTATTAAATCTTTTGATTGCGTCTGCCAAATACTTTTCTCTAAATCTAGTTATTTCATCTGGGGAATCATGAAAATTATAATTATTCACCAATGGACAATTTTTGTAAGACGCTAAAGAATTATTGAAGCCATCATATTCAATTATTAGTTGCAAATCTGCAAAGTTTTCCCAATCAATACCAAAAAATCCCGTTAGAAAATATTTGGAACTCATGGTCATTCGTTCCTGCGTAGTTGACCTGGCAAATACCTTTTGGTTTTCATTTTTGTTGTCGAAATATAATTTTCCATACCGAAAGAACATCTGGACACCTTTATCAAAAAGCTGCTGATTTCCTAAGGTAGTTAGAATTGCGACACCTTGATCAAATTTCCATTCAGACAAAATATTAGAAAGAAGTTTTGAGTATTTGATGAGTTCCTCTTTATTATCCATCAAGAATTGCGCAGCGAGACTCGGGTTATGCGTGTTATATCTCGTACCATGTCTTGACAATAAATTGACTTGCTTTATTTCACATTTAACATCCTTTTTCGGTAACCCTAATTCTGGGATTCCAAAATTGCGATCTTTAGGTGAATAGTATGGAGAAATAGTGCCGAATAACTCAAATATGTTGCGATCCTTCAGAGGCTTGTGGTCTTTAGGCTGGCTAAGGGAGGTTTCAATTGGTTGCGGTAGATTATATAAATGCGAGGACGATGCTCCTGTTGGCATAACTGTCTGTACCTTATTAGTCTGTGCTAAAAATGGAGCCCCACCAGTCGAGGTAAACCCAAGATAGTCTTCAGAAGTACTTACAGCACTATAAGAATAGCCTTCAAGAGACAATGCTGCTGAATCTTGATTTTGTATTTTGATAGGGCTCGAGGACACTCGAGAAATTGTCCTAGATAAAAAAAAAGTGCAAATAATGAGAACAAATATCATAAATAGATTGATCACCGAGATAGTAACCATTAAACCATTTCTATTTGACCCAGTTCGAGGATTATTGAATAAAAACTGTAAAAATGACATTTGTCCAGTCTATTACAAGCCTAAATTTATTATTTTCTGATTCAAGTAAGCAAGCTTGAATCTATGCTCATTGTTTTCCAGAGCACTTAATGAAGTATTTTTTGAATATTGATCTGTTTCTTGAGGCTGAACTTATTGGGAACTGAAGTGACGTAAGTGACAAATATTCAACTGTTTGACAAATTTGGATACGTGAGACGTCTCCACGGTTCAAATCTGATTTCAGTATGAAAAGAACCACAAAAAAAAAAAAAAAAAAAAAAAAAAA
>JNFW01000007.1:548276-625854 GCA_002564245.1 Saccharomycopsis fermentans | reverse complement strand
AACCACAAAAAAAAAAAAAAAAAAAAAAAAAAGACAGTCAGCCGTTACTTAAGCCATGCTATTGCTTTCAGAACAGTAAAACTTGGAATTTTTGATTGTAAATTCTGAATCATTGCTACTTGAAATAATATTAACTAAACAAATAAATACAGAACTCATCATGGTAAAGGCTATAGTTGCACCATCTATTCTTGCTTCAGATTTTGCGAAATTGGGTTGCGAATGCAAACTGATGTATGATAACAATGCCGATTGGCTTCATATTGATGTGATGGATGGTCATTTTGTCCCAAACATTTCCCTTGGTATGCCAATTATCAAGTCTCTACGTAATGCAATCCCAAAGGAAATTGATGCTAAGACTGGTGAAAATAGATATTTTTTCGACTGTCATATGATGGTAAGCGAGCCTGAAAAATGGGTTGAGCCGATTGCCAAGTCTGGTGGTGACCAGTTCACCTTTCATTATGAATCAACGGAGAATCCTAAAGAGTTGATTCAATTGATCAAGAAAAACGGCTTGAAACCTGCTTGTGCCATTAAACCAGGTACTTCAGTTGACGTTTTGTATGATATCGGGGAAGATTTGCATATGGCTTTAATTATGACAGTTGAACCAGGCTTTGGGGGACAAAAATTTATGCAAACCATGATGCCTAAAGTCGAGAAATTGAGAGAGAAATTCCCACAATTGAACATTCAAGTCGATGGTGGTTTAGGAAGAGAAACTGTTGTTCCGGCTGCTGAAGCGGGTGCCAATGTTATTGTAGCTGGTACTTCCTGTTTTACCGCACCTTCTCCCATGGAATTAATCGAGTACTTCAAAGCAGAAGTCAACAGAAACTTGAAATTGAAGGGTGTATACAACTAATATTTAAATTTTATATATTTCTGCATCTACTAAATAAATATCTGTTGAGCAAACTGGCTAGGCTCTTCAAAGAGTATACTACTGTTTTTTTTTATCCATTGGTTAAAGAGAGTCGAGTATTACTAAAGCAATAATTTTAATTAAAGCTTTTATATTGATAGGTAGGCGAAAATTGATAGGAATGACAGGCAAAAGGAAAAATAACAAAAACCAATTTGTATGTGTCAGTCCACACACATTTGAGATATTCAACATATTATTGACAAAATTCTATTGTATATTTGAAGCAACTTAGAAGATACATATGGTAATAAAAGTTGAAAAAAATTATTATCAAAAGGAAAATAAAGACTCAAGAATACCCAATAGCTTGGTCTTTCAACAATAAAAAATGACGGTCCTTCTTCTGTATGAAACCCATTAATAAAAGCCTGCGTGGCCCAATGTTGTACCTTCACCTGTTGCATCCACAGCAATTCCAACGCTAGCAGAATCCTCTAAGACAGACCACAAGGCATCTCTTACAAACTTGGATTGATCTTTAAGAGAAGGCTGGGATCTTTTGTTGGAAGATTCCACTAGAGCATTCGATTCAGATTGTTTCTCTTTTTGTTCCTCTAATTGCTGGAGAATCTTACTTTCGATACCGTTATTTTTCAAATGGTTGAGGTTTCTCTGTATTTTTTTCAATTTTTTGTTGGAAAGAGTCTCGGTGGTCAAGTTATTTTTCTTATTGGTCAAGTGGGATGTCTTGTCAATCTTTGTGGACTTGAACAACTCTGCAGATGTTGGCTTTCTCTGGAAAGTCTGTGTGTTCTTGAACTTGGCTGCTCTGACTTGGGTCTTCTTATGGGCCTTCATCTGGTTGGTTGGTTTGTTAAATCCATTTTTTGACGGCATCTTGTGTGGTCTGTTTTAGAATTTTAATTTCAATAGGAGGCTGAACTAAAGAATTCAGCTATTTTTATGAAAAACTATAAAGACTTTCTGAACTTAACAAGCAACACTATTGGGGTTACTATTGGAGCTCCTATTTTAGTTGGCGAAAGGATTCCTAAAGGAATTACTGTGAAAAGCTAGATAGAAGCGTCGAGGTTTTTGTGATTTGCTTTATCTACTATTGTAGAGGCTTAATTATTTTTTTTTTATGATATTTGAGATGAGCTGGTATTTGACAGAGGTACAGATGTATGATGAATTTAGTTATTAGGTGTACAGATAAACAATAATAGTGTAATGGTGTATGTATGTAATAATGTTTGGTTTTATGGTTTTAAATATTTGTATTAATCATTGTAATGATTTTTGTAGCTTGAGACTCACATAGGTTAAGGTTAATCTATGTAATGTTTTAAAGTTGTTAGTGTTTAATAATGTTTTGATGTTTTGATGTAAGAGTGTTAAAATCGCTCAAAACCGACTAAATTTGAAAAATAGTCGGAAAACAATAAATAATATTAGCGAAAAAAAAAAAAAAAAAACCTTCAGGAGAAACTCTACAATAAAAACTTAAAGTACTGAGAATAGTAAGAATATCGTCAAAGACACCAATCAGATACGCAAATAAACGACTACAAAAGCATTTTCTTTCTTGGTTGCAGGTTCTTAGAAGAGATATCCCAGTCAAGATATAGGTGCGAGCTTCAAAATCTACACTTTTGCCCCATAGTTTGCGGAAAAGTGAAATAAACACAGTGGTGCATGCTATTACAAAAATACGTGCAAATTGGATCAAATAAGCAACCAGCGAACGTACTCAAAGCAATAGCCAACGCAGCAGCCAAACCCGACCAAGTTTCATTTTTAATCAATTGAGTTTTTTTTTCATATCCCTAATATTCGAATATGGAGGACAGATCACAGGACATCAACAACAGTTTGTATCTTGAACAATACTCTTTCATCACGACCGCAGCAATTGTTGGGTCCGTCAACAAAAAAGTATTTGTGTCCCTCAGAGATAATAGAACGCTTTTTGGCGTGTTGCGTACGTTTGACCAGTTCGCCAATTTGGTTCTCCAGGATACAGTGGAACGCGTTTACTTGCCAGAAACTAAACAATACGCTGAAAAACCACTTGGTGTCTACTTAATAAGAGGTGAAAATGTCATTATGTTCGGCGAAATGAATCTCGACACAGAGGATGATCATTTGAGCGAGTTGGAGAAAATCGATTTCAAGGAAGGAAAGCTCGAATTCCATCAGGAGTTGGCCGCTAAAGAAGAGTTGACGTTACAAAAGATCAAAACCTTCAGAGAAAACGGTTTGACCTATCGTTAAATATGTGGGGTTTTTTCCCCAAAAAAGGTAAAATATAATAGTAATCATATGCTAATTTCTTCGTTGCATCTATCGTTTTTTGTTTAATATATCATTTTTCTATTATGCGTTACTTTGTTTCTTTCCATAAATCATTTGATTATAGAAAAACCATCTCGAAACTGAGTCAATGAGCAGACATTCATCTCAAGAATTCTTGTTTTATTTCTATCAGGCTTGATCTGTTGGTCGTTTTTTATTGCACCTTTGTATTAAGTGTTGATGATTACCTAAAGTTTTGCACTATTAGATGTCAAACCTCAGAATCTTAATTTTCGAAATTAACCGTCTGACAGTTGAAAAGTCACGTGAAAGTCACGTTTTATAACCCCGTCATCCATACACTCACACATTTTTCTATTCAGCAAATTAAAATTTTTACAAATTTTGAACAACACATAATAAAACTAGAAAAATTTATAATAAGCTAAATCTTTAGTCAAATTTCAAGATAAATCCACTTAAAAGGTAGCTGATCGACTGACATCATAACACAAGTGGAAAAATACCGTTGGAATTAGTGGTGGAATAGTTTGCATTCAATCTAAAATAAGGAATTATCGCAGTTTCAAATCAATTGGACATATATCGTGTTGCAAGATTAAGATTTAATCGCCTAATATAATTTGACAGTTTATTTGATAGAAATTATTGTTCAGTCGAGTTCATACAACGAAGAAAAGAGTTATTTAATCTCCTCAATTATATTTCCCGCGATTTAAATTCAATTAATAGTATTATATAAGATTATATTCAGTGCAAAGCTAATTTTTTTCCCTTTCCTATCCTGAAGAGTTATATCTCAATTACAAAGTTAGTAAACAAAAACAAAATACAACAAAATGGAAGATACCCCTATTGTTCTTGATCAGGGTACAGGTTTCGTAAAAATCGGATACTCCGGACAAAATTTCCCAGATTACACATACCCTTCTATTGTGGGTCGTCCAATTCTTAGAGCAGAAGAGCGTGTCAACAATGCAGGTTCCTCAAACATCGAACTTAAAGATATAATGTGCGGCTCTGAAGCCAGCGAACTCAGATCACAGCTTCAAATCTCATATCCTATGGAAAATGGTATAATCAAGAATTGGGTGGACATGCAGTACCTTTGGGACTATTCTTTCTATGATAAATTAAGAGTCAATACAGCGGGTCGTAAAATTCTACTTACTGAACCACCAATGAATCCATTAAAGAATAGGGAATTAATGTGTGAAATTATGTTCGACAGATACCAATTTGGTGGTGTCTACGTTGCAATTCAAGCAGTTCTTGCTCTTTATGGCCAAGGTTTATCTTCTGGTGTAGTTGTTGATTCGGGTGATGGTGTCACACATATTGTACCAGTTTATGATTCTACAGTCCTCACTCATCAAGTTAAGCGTCTTGATATTGCAGGTCGTGATGTCACAAAGAATTTAATCAATTTACTTCTCAGAAAAGGTTACGCATTCAATAGAACTGCAGATTTCGAAACAGTTCGTAAAATCAAAGAAAAGCTCTGTTACGTATCTTACGATTTAGACTTTGATACTAAACTTTCAACAGAAACAACATGTCTTGTCTCTAAATATGAACTTCCTGATGGAAGAGTTATCAAAATTGGTTCTGAAAGATTCGAAGCTCCAGAGGTGTTATTCCAACCAGAATTAATGGATATTGAACAACAAGGTATGGGTGAAGCTCTTTTCAACACTATTCAGTCTGTGGATTTGGATATCCGTTCCACTCTTTTCAAGTCTATTGTTTTATCCGGTGGTTCTTCCATGTATCCAGGGCTTCCATCTCGTTTAGAAAAGGAATTAAAGCAATTATGGTACACCAGAGTCCTTAAGGGTGACGCAAGCAGATTAGATAACTTTAAAGTCAAGATTGAAGATCCACCAAGAAGAAAGAATTTGGTTTTCAATGGTGGTTCAATTTTGGCTAATATCATGGCTGATAAGGATCATATGTGGTTACTGAAACAAGAATGGGAAGAGCAAGGTGCTAGAATATTGACAACTAAGTTTGGTCAAAGATCCTAAGCTATTATTACTTAACTAATACATTCAAAGGCGAATATGGATTTTTTATCTAATTTATAGTCTTATTTCTTTTTATTCAAATAAACCAAAAAATTAAATGCAAAAAAAATAATGAATCGAACATCTAAGAGCTTATCAACAACTATATAGTCTTCTTTTTATTCCCAAGAAACAATGCATTACAATATAGAATTTGAAACTTATAGCTTTGCTTATTTTCCAATTCAGATGTAAAAGAAGTCAACGAAAAACCTGGATTAGCGCAACTCTAATTCTTCTTCAATATTCTGTTATAAAATGTTTTGCAAAAAATATTCACGTTAAGGTAAAAGCATTTTACGTTAGAGAAATTGATTTTCCTTCAGAATAATATAAAATATCCACGTTTTAAATACTTGGACTCAAATAACAAAAATCTAAACTATCTATAAATATAAAATATTTGTATGTAACCAATATATCAAACTATTATGCCAACAAGACCTCTATCATTCTTTGGCCTGTTTCCTTCGCCATTACATGATTTAATAATTCAAGTGATCCAATTTTTGCCAAATATCATCACAGAGGCCATGGATCTCATCATTACTTACCATACCATTTTCTGCTCCATGTTTAATTGCAGAGCCAATCAAATCACGTAACAATTCCTTAGTTATGACTTTTGGATTCAAAAATTGATTTTTTTCAAGCAATTGATGAATAGTTGCTCTTTTTTTAGGATCTCTAACTAAGCAACTCTTTAATAGATGAATTAGACTTCTAGGAACTTTAAACTTATGATTGACATTCCATTCAGGGAATTTAATTTCAAATTCAGGATTCATGATTGCAAGCAATCTTTGGTTACCATGAATATGACCATATGGAGGTTTTCCATATACCATTTGATATATTATACACCCACAAGACCAAACATCGGATGGCTTCCCAACTTTCCAAGAATTATCATTGTTTGGCAAATTGATCAAAGCTTCAGGTGACATATAATTTGGAGTTCCAATTTGTGAATCTCTGTAAATGTTGACTGTATGATCAGGAACTGCATTTGAAATACCAAAATCAATTAATTTCAAAACTCCTTTGACGAACAAAAAGTTAGCTGGTTTTAAATCAGAATGTACTATGTCATTATCATGCACCTCGCTAACACATCTAAGAATTTCTTTGCTATAAAATCTGACTGTTTCTACATCTAGCTGCTCAAAAAAACCACCCACCTTATTACTATTACTCATAACATGAGCTAAATCAATATCACCGCATTCCATTACAAGAGATAGTAAACGCTTTTCATTCATGGAATAATCAATCAACCTGACAACATGACGAGAGTTCCTAAGCTTTAAAAGTAAATTAATCTCGCCTTTGAAACCATTTATGCTAGATTCATCGAATTCTTCAAGGTTCACTTCCTTTATCGCGTAAATTTTATTGTTTGCAATTTTTTTTACTTTGTATACTTTCGAAGATCCTCCCTTACCTATGAGCTCTAACTTCTCATATTCAATACTGTTTACTTGTATTATTTTGCCATCATTAGTTCTATTATCCTCACTGTCATTATATGGCACAAAATTTTTGAATCTTTTTACTACCCTCAGGCCATTAATATTATCTATTTCATCATCAGGTTTGAGTACTTCTCTTTTATCTTTGAAACTTAATCGCTCTTGTTTAGACCTTATGTCTCTTAATTTCTCATACATGATATCTTCCCTGATCTTAACATCATGATTTCTAGAATTTTCTCCATCGATCCCAGAATATCTGCTTTGTTTTCTGTAGGCACTCAAAACCTTAGAAGGAGGAACGTTATCAGATTCTAGAGCAGAAGGAGAGAGAAAATCATCTATTTCATTCTCTTTTTCATTGGAAAAGTCCAGTTTTCCATTAGAATTGCTGTTTGAACCTTGCTTCGATTTCCAATCATTAGAAAAATTACCATTATTTGTGTTAACAGCAAGAGTAGTTGTAGCCGTACTAATACTGTTCAGATTTGTCTGAAACTGATTACTGTTATCCTTTAGTAACTGTTGATCATCACTTTTTCTTATGGTACCTGATATTCGTCTGGGCTGTCCTAGTGGAATGGACGGTATTCTTGATGAAATTCCATGCCTTCTGTATATATTGGAACCAGAACTATTCATCTTTGACGAGGAGTTGAGTACCTCCATATTTCTATTTACTATTTCATTACTGGAATTAAAATCTGTAGTATTGTGTGTTTTTATCTTCGATGCAACGCTAAGAATCCTGTTGCTATTATTTTCTATGGGCGATGCTCTAAATTTATTCATTTCATCACTTACCATCGTATTGGAGACTGAAGAGCTATTTTTACTGGGATTTGTGGCAACGAACTGATCAATTACAGGAGATGGCGTCAATTTTGCGTTTGGCTGATTGATCCCAGTCTGATTATCTATAATACTTTGGACACTTTCTTGATTGAGCGATATGCTTCTATTATTTGCTTGTGTGTCTATACTACCGCTTGTTCTTTTAAACGAAGTTATAGCGTCTTCATACCTAGACTCGGAATGACTCTTATAAATATCATGGTCATAACCATCATCATTATTTTTATTATCACTACGGGGGTCTATCATCACATCATCCTCATCATCCTTGGGAATATCTGTTTGCTTTTCGGCATCCACAATAACCTCATCATATTCTCCCAATACGTTATTATTGAGCAATGCCATGGAATAGCTGGAAAGCTTAGGCGGCTCAAAGAACAGATCTTCCTCAGAGTCGTATAGCGGATCATTCATTTATCTCGCAGAACGGCCAGCCAGTGAGCTCTTTTGATTTTAGGAATATCCAATTACGAACACGAGTTTCAGGAACAAGATTATAGACACAAACAGGCAGAGGTCAGAAAAAGAAAGAAATAAAGAAAGAGCGATCCAGGTGAATGAGAATGTGGTGGACAACAAGAAGCTTTCGGGGGGAAGAAAAAGCGTCAGGAGTTCTGAAAAACAACCACTGCTCGTTCGATAGATGTTGGAAATTTTGAGCTTCGAAGTAACGACTTGAATCCAGAAAACCAAGTGTCCTTGAATTTCGCCCTGCTACTCAAAAAATACTTAGTGAATGTGTGGTTGTTGAACGATCCAGTCAGATCTGGGGTGTATCCCTGTGATTGCACTGTCTTGTTTACAAATTTTGTTTACGCGAATATCACAGTGAAAGCTCAGCAGGAATAGATCACGTGACGCGTCAATCTCCAGAGGTAGCATTATCGATTCGCTGTACCAATAAGAGCGAATTTCCAAGTATGGCGTTCCAGATGAGAAAAATGTCGAGTTAAATATGTGTTCTCGTTCAACAATAGCTAACAGCTATCATAAACGAGAATCCTATATGTCTAATGTGTGTGTGTGTGATTTATTGCGATTGACTCCAAACTGGGCCCGCTGGAGCAGTATTTTTTCGTCTTTTTTGCTGTTGGAAGTAGTTTTTCGATAAATTGGTTCGTTGAAACATGGCACTGGTGGATACTCAATGATAGTAAGACCAGACTTCAATTGACCTTTCTATGTAAATCAGTCTGGGATGGAGCCCGATGTTATGCAGCGATATCGAGATGTTGGCATTACCGTTACGCAGCACAAACCTGCGTTATGGGGGGTCATGGTTATGCTGCACCGTGTATGTTATGAGCACTATGTTTTTTGGTTTCGTTGCAATGTGGAATTCGAATTTTGAGTACGGTAAGCCGGTTTTCTTGGTTATGTATCTACGTTGTATTCTTTTGGTTATGAACCTATGCTGTGGTATGTTATGTGCGTTTGCGTTTTTCTTTTGTTTTCTACGTCTTTTCAACTGCCTCTACAAAATCTCTGTAAAATGACTAAAAGAAAATTTTTAAGAGAGTGCTACTGACAAAAAACTCAACGTCCTATATGAAAAATCTCCAAAACGAAATAAATCAAGCCAGAAAAAAAAAAAAAAAAAAAAAATTAGGATTACAACTTACTACTGCAAACCCAATCTTTCCTATGATATTCCCAGCGAATCTCGAGAATTCAGGAAAGCATTCGGTTGTTGTTACTTGTTACGGACTTGCAAAACAGAAAACACAACAAAAATGGCCAGTAATAGCACAGAACACCAGCAAGGGTTTTCGTTTCCAAAAGAAGAAGCGAAAATCAGTGCCTTTTGGGACGAAATTAGCGCCTTTGAGACATCCAACAAGTTGAACGAGGGTAATCCACAATGGGCATTCTACGATGGACCTCCATTTGCCACAGGTACCCCTCATTACGGCCACATTTTGGCCTCCACCATTAAGGACGTGGTTCCAAGATACCATTCCATGAACGGTAATTACGTCGAAAGAAGATTCGGATGGGATACCCATGGTGTCCCAGTAGAACACATCATCGACAAGAAATTCAACATCAAGGGAAAAGCTGATGTCATGAAGATGGGTATCGATAACTATAACAGGGAATGCAGAGCCATTGTCATGAGACATGCCAGCGAATGGAGAAGTATCATTGGAAAATTGGGTAGATGGATCGATTTCGATAATGACTACAAGACCTTGTATCCTTCTTTCATGGAATCTGTCTGGTGGGTCTTCTCTCAATTGTACGAGAAAAATTTGGTTTACAGAGGTGTCAAAGTCATGCCTTACTCCACAGGTTTGACCACTCCATTATCTGCCATGGAAGCCCAACAAAATTATCAAGATGTCCTTGATCCTGCTGTCACCATCGGCTTCCAATTAGCTGACGATCCAAACACTTATTTAGTTGCATGGACAACCACTCCTTGGACCTTGCCAAGCAACTTGGCTTTGGCCGTTAATCCAACATTCGAATATGTCAAAATTTACGATGAGAAAAAAGAAAAATACTTCATCTTATTGGAAGCCCTTCTAACAACTTTATACAAAAAACCAGCTAAAGAAAAGCTCAAAGTTGTGGAGAAAATTTCCGGAAAAGATTTGGTTGGTTTGAAGTACAAACCTTTATTCCAAAATTTCTATGAATCATTCAAAGATTCAGCTTTTAGAGTCATTGGTGCTGATTATGTTAGTGCAGATTCAGGTACTGGTATTGTTCATCAAGCTCCTGCTCATGGTGAAGAGGATTTCAATTGTTGTACTGCCGCTGGCGTTATCAGTGAATCAAATCCTCCTCCATGTCCTCTTGATGATATTGGACAATTCACCAATGAAGTTCCACAATATGAAGGTATGTATGTCAAAGATGCTGATAAGAAAATTATCAAGGATTTGACTGCTTCAGGAAACTTGTTAGTAAATGCCCAAATCAGACATAGTTATCCGTTCTGTTGGAGATCAGATACTCCATTGCTTCAAAGAACCATTCCTGCATGGTTTATCAAAGTAAAAGAATTCGTTCCTGAAATGTTGGCTAATGTTGAAAAAACCAATTGGGTTCCTTTAACTGTAAAGAACAGATTCTTGAACTGGATTGGTAACGCCAGAGATTGGAATTTCTCTAGAAGTAGATACTGGGGTACTCCAATTCCAATTTGGGTTTCTGATGATTACGAAGAAGTAGTATGTATCTCTTCTGTTGAACAATTACAGAAGTTATCTGGTAGAAAAGATATCACAGATTTACATAGAGACAGTATTGATGACATCACCATTCCATCTCAAAAAGGTAAAGGTGATTTACACAGAATTGAAGAAGTCTTTGATTGTTGGTTTGAATCTGGTTCCATGCCATATGCTTCTAAACACTATCCATTTGAAAACAAAGAAAGTTTCAAGGATGCTTTCCCAGCTGATTTTATTGCTGAAGGTTTAGATCAAACTAGAGGTTGGTTTTATACCTTAACCGTTTTGGGTACTCAACTTTTCCAAACAGCTCCATTTAAAAATGTCATTGTCAATGGTATTGTGTTAGCTTCTGATGGTAAGAAAATGTCAAAAAGACTACAAAATTACCCAGATCCAGCTTTAATTTTGGATAAATATGGTGCAGATGCTTTGAGAATGTATTTGATTACTTCACCTGTCCTTAAGGGAGAATCTTTGAGATTCAGTGAAGATGGTGTTAAAGAAGTGGTCTCTAAAGTGCTTCTACCATGGTTAAATTCTTTCAATTTCTTGAAGGGACAAATTGCTCTTTTGAAAAAAGAACACAATATTGAATTTCAATACGATATGAACTTTTCTCCAGACAATGTTATGGACAAATGGATTTTGGCTTCTTTGCAATCTTTAATTGAATTTATTCATGTCGAAATGAATGAGTACAGATTATACACTGTCATTCCTAAATTATTGAAGTTGATCGATGATTTGACTAACTACTATATTAGATTCAACAGAAAAAGATTGAAGTCAGAGACTGGTGTTGAGGACGGATTGAAGGCATTGAATACCTTATCTTACACTTTGTTGACTTTGTGTATCTCAATGGCACCTTTTGCTCCATTTTTGTCTGACAACATTTATCAACAATTGAAGCCATTCTTTTCCCAAGAATATTTATCCAAGATGTCTAAAGATACTAGATGTGTTCATTTCTTAAGATACCCAATTGCTGATAAATCAAAATTCAACAAAAAAATTGAATTAGCAGTTTCAAGAATGCAAAAGATTATCGAATTAGGTAGAGGTATTCGTGAGAAGAAGAGTATTTCCTTAAAGACCCCATTGAAAGAATTAGTTATCATACATGCTGATCAAGACTACTTGGATGATATCAAGTCATTAGAAAACTATATTAAAGAAGAATTGAATGTCAGAGACATCATTTTAACTTCCGATGAAAAGAAATATGGTGTTGAGTACTCTGCAGTAGCTGACTGGCCAACTTTGGGTAAGAAATTGAAAAAAGATGTTAAAATTGTCAAGAATGCATTGCCAGGTCTTTCATCAGAAGAAGTACAAAGTTACTTAGAGACTGGTTCCATAAAAATTGGCAATATTGAATTAGTAGCTGGTGATCTTAACATTATCAGAGGTTTGCCTGAGAACAAAAGTGCAGAAGGACAAGAATCTAGATCTGACAAGGAAGTTTTAATTATTTTGGACACTAAAATCTATGATGATATGAAAAACGAAGGTTTAGCCAGAGAAGTTGTTAACAGAATTCAAAGATTGAGAAAGAAGGGTGGATTGCAAGCTACTGATGATGTTATTGTTGAATACCAAATGACAAAAGATCCAATTGGTTTAGAATCTATCATCGAGGAATACTCGTCTATGATACAAAAAACCTGTAGAGGCTCTGTCACCTCTTATTCCAAATGTGACGCTGATAAAATTATAACTGAAGATGATAGTGAAATTCAACAGGCCACCTTTAAGTTAAGATTGCTTAGACTATAAGTTTAAAAACAATGGAATAATCTCCGATTAGTTAATTCTTTTACAAATTATCTCATTTTTGAACAGAATTTATCGCTAGTATTTATATTTATGAAATAAATTTAATCTACTCTTAATTTTTATTATAACTTGGTAGATTTTTACAATTTATTCTTGAATTATCTATGTAATATATATATATATATATATATATATATATATATATATATATGATGAATCTGTGTGCATATATGACAGAATACGAAGGTGAAAAAATACTAGATGCACGTTAAAAATGGAGTAGAAAAAAATATAAGGGTTAGTTAGAGAATCGAATAACTAGAAGGGGTTAATTATCTTGATATTAACCATTTGAGGAATCTTGCCTTTAGTAATCCTATATTTTTGTAAGAAGTAATTCTGAGAGAAGAAGAAGGAAGAATTGCTTTTTTCGATAAGATGTTATTGCCAGATCCCAAATTAGTAGAAGTTTCAATCCGACATATCATTCCTGATGAACAAACGATTGATGATGCCTTAATAAGGAGAACAACACAGTACTACAATCAGTCATTAAAGGTTATGGGAAAGTTACCAACTATTGAGGAGCAAGAGAGACTTCATGTTTGCGCATATATTGCTGTTGAAAACTTGAAATCGAGACTATCAATAAAAAGTAAAGTCCTGTTGAATCAAATTGCACTTCCTTCGAAAAAATCACGAAAAATAATGGATGAAATACACAAAGCCATAATAAAGTCAAGTAATGCTGGATTGATAAAGAGGTATAAAGCAGAGGAGAGGTCTCCTCATACTCTGAAAACAGAAAAAAGACTGACAATAGAAGCTGAAAAAATTCAAGAAAGTCCTACTTCAACACCCAAAACTACCCCAATGAAAGTGAAAAAGATTGTGCTTTCCATCAATGGAAAAAAGCCAAGTCTGTCCAGTAAACAAAGCACAGAGAAGCAGAAAAACAATAGAGACCAGTATATATCAAGCAGTGATGATGAGAGCATTCTGGATACAGAGAATGAGGTAGATATAAATAATAATGATAATGACTATGAGGCAAGAGAATTCAAAGAACAGATTTTAAGCCATGCTTCTGCATCCAGTTCTACGCCTTTAACTTCCACTGAATATCAAAAAAACAAGATGCTAAATGCATTCACCAAATCCCCGAAGAAGAAATCGGGAAGAAGCTTGATAGATAAATTAGTTGCAGCCAGTAGCACTGAGAATTCCATGATCAGTAACAACAGCACATTCATTGAAAAAGCCAGTTCACCGAAGAAAAGAAAGAGATTATCTACAAGTACTCTAGTTAGTGATACTAATTCAGCTTCACCTGGTTCCTCTCAGATCTTGTCATCTCCTGAGGTACTGTCGGATTCTTTGACTACACATGGTCATCCAAAGTCTTTCCTGTCTCCGTTTCGAGTTACTAGTAGATCAGGCAGTGCTAAGAAGCACAAAAAATCTATATTCAATGGCGGAGATATTAGGATCCGATTGTCTCCACCAACTGCAGAACAGCTGGGAAGTGACTATGATAGTGATGGAGTTTCTGTGATAAGTAGAAGTAAGAGGGCAAAGCATAGCCATTCACCATTAAAGTCTTCACCGTTAAAGTTAGAGCAAAGGCTTCAAAATATCACTGATGATCAAGAAAATAATAATAAAAAATCTCCGACTACTAAAGATATTGTCCATGTTTGTAATATTTTAAAGATTCCAAAAGAATCTATGATAAGAATAATCTTGGAGTATCGAAGTTTCGAGAAACGGATAAAAGAGAAATGGGGTCTTATTTGTGGCTTAATAGTTGCCATTTATACCTATATTTTCCGAAAATTTTTTGCGGAAAGCAAAATCACCAATCCTAGTAACTTCAACATCAAAATAAATTTGAAGCAAAAATTGTACAATGAAATTTGGAAGTGGCAACGTGGAGATCTTACTCAGAAAGATATACAGAAATGGCATAGTTTTGCAATTGAGATGTTAGGTACTGATAAATTGAAGGAATTCTATGACCTAAATAATCGAAACGAAAAGCTAATTACTGACCCAGAGAACACAGACATACAGTTAAATGATTTCGAAAATTACCCTCTGAGCTCTGGGCGAATGGTTGATCCAAAACTTGACTTCCTGAATGCTTATTACCGCGTCAGATATGCAAGATGGGCAAAATCAATTAATAAAAAAATTCATGATATGGCTTAAAGAATAAGTTTCAGGAGATGGTATGTATATGTATTCATGATAATCAAACTATATAGATATATATATAGCATTGAAAATTTTGTTATTTCAGATAAATATAAAAAGTGAGTCAGTCTTGAAAATAATAGTACAAAGTGATCTGCAATATTTATTTGAGTAAAATATTGCAGTTAAGACTAAACAAGTTTTCTTGTTTCCTTAGTCAAGACTCCGGAATCAAAGAAAACTAGTTAGTAGAAAAAAAAATTATAATTTAAACTTAAGAAATAATTAAAACAAAAGAGAATTGAAAATTTGACAGCTCAGTGGTTGGACATTTTTAAATATTATGAATAATGCTATGGAATAGTAATGATGAATGATAGTGCTGAATCGGAACTCGTTATAAGTGAATGCAAGGATATCGTTATTAAAAAAAAAATTAAAATCAGGTTTCAGAAAATGGTTTGGTAAATCATTTACAATAATAATCACATTATCAAGAAGGATGAAAAGTATTAGTGTGACTCTGTTTATCTTGAGTATTCATAAGGATTGAACGTATCAAGAGCATATGGGTTATCAGGAATCGTAAATGTTTCTTCTGTAGAGCTTAACAAATTACCTATTGATGGCAAAGGATTTTCATTTATATCTATGTTTTTGAAATCTTCAACTGGTTCTAAAGCATACACAGAACTAGTTCTATTGAATTTCAATTTATCTTTTCCTTCAAATGTCTTATTTTTTTTTGAGTGATTATTGTATATGTAGACAGAAGGTGCATTGGATCTGCAAACATCAAATTTCGATGGCTTTTTGGGGTTAGGAATTAATTCAGATTCTTTACTTGCATTTATAGGACTGTCTAAATTGCTCAATTTCGAAGTTATTGAAGAGTTTCGAGAAACAGAAGCTGGTGAATCGACGGGACAGTTTTCACCCATTTCGTTCATATTTCTCTCATTGATATGGGCGTTGGATCTACTCTCAAGTTTTTTAAGGGGTTCACGACCATTTGTACTTTCCTCCAAATCATTATTAAACTTATTGACGGCACTGTGTTGTCTTCTGTAGAAAGGATTTGACACTTTGCTTGGTGTTTGAGGAACTTTACAATCTTGATTTTGATTAGAAGAGTGAGAAGCGTTCTCTGATTCAATAATTTTTTGTTTTTGTGTAACTGAAGAATTTTGAAAGTTCAGACGCAGCGGAGATCTTTGAGACGTAGTTCTTTTGTTAAACTCATTCATTGCATTTTGAGAATATGAATTTGGAAGTTTTTGATTAGGTTGTGGTTGATGAGGGAAAATACTTTTATTTGAGTTAACGTTGATATTCAAATTCTTCAATCTTGAACTGGCCAGAGAAGGTGATAATCTTGTTGTTGGCTTTCTCAAAGGTCTTGGTTTGGAATAATATTGTTTTGCAATTTCATCATTGTACTCATTGCACAAAGAATCTATATGAGTCAATTCTGATAAATTTGAACCTCTCTTATTTCTTGGCAAGCCCAAGTCTAATATAATCTCTTCCTTCAAATTATCATTCAGGAAATCTAGTTTTTTATGTTGATATTTCGAATTTGAAGTTTGAAACTTTTGAAGACTGCTATTTCTCTCAATTGATGTATGAGATGAATTAGCCGATTCATAAAAGCTGGATTCGTTCGTGCCATTGGTTTGATTTTGTGCTTGCTCATTGTACGAGAAATCTGAATTTGGTGTAGTCAAAGAAGAGCCACTTTGAGGAAAAGTTGAATTGTTCTGGTTTTTATCATAGGGTATAATATTTTGCTTTATAGTTGAAGCGGAGTCATTTTCAAATGTTGAAATAAGTTGATTGTCTGTGTTGTGTTTGTGGTTGTGAATTCTAGGTGCTGGCTGTAGTTGAATATTTTGTTTGCTGTAGACATTATCGTATTCCTCACGCTGCTGTATATTAACTTTACTATTTGTGCTATTTTCCAGGTGAAAAGTGTCATTAATTGGACTCACCACCGAATTACCTGTGGTATTTTGATTGTATTTTTTCTCATTTCTCCAACCATTTAACAATTCAATTATATCATTATTGTTCTGAAGATCTGTCAAGTTATCGTCACTGTGTTGTTTTGAGTGAGTATTAATATGACTCTGATTTGTAGTATGATTATTATTGCTATTATTTGGATGGAGTTTTTTTGTTGAATTTTTTCTAACCCAATCCCAGGCTGCCATTTATGCTAAAGGGAAGAATATTTTTTTACTGTGCAATAGTTTTTGAGCTCTTCTATTTTGATCGAAGGTTGAGTATGGTATGAGTTTAATATGCTTGAATAATGATTGACTTGCTTTGGCTATCTGTGTTATATGTTCTTGGTTTCCATTGATTATGGTTGTGTTTCGATTTTGATGATGGAAAGAAATTCGAAAAGACGAAGTAGCAAGAAGGTTGTAGAGCTTAAAGAGACGAAAAGAATAGAGTGGAATTGGTAAATTATTTATACTAGCAGTACAATATTGCGGAAATTTTTAGAAAAAAAAAGAAAAAACGTACCAAAATTTTAAGCATAAAAAGGAAGTCAGAACAGGAAATTTGGTAAAAATAGCGCTGAAATCGAAGGCAACTACGATTCGGCTGATTAGTTATTTATAACTCAATTGAAAGACATCAACTATACCAAAGCTCAGGAACTGTATATCTTGTATGCATGTTGAAATTATTGTGTGTATGCACCTATAATATTTTAAGCTGCGGCATGCATATGCACGATATAGAGAATGTGAATTAATTTGTTAGGCTGAATTTGAAAATTAAAAAAAACAAGAAACTGAAAATCCAAAAATCATGAAATCCAAAATACCATCACCCTACAAAATATGAGACAGCACAATAGAGAACTTGACTTTTTATTTGTTGAAACGGTTTCCTCTAAATTGCAAGGGATATCTTCAAAAATAAGAAGTGGTAACTCTAAAGCTCAACGCCATTTTCAACAAGAAAAATTCCTAACAATCTAACTAAGCTCATACTTCGCCTACCTGCTATTTCATTTATGACATCACAATAAGTCTGAGCAACATTAAAATCGGTACCCTACTGCAACTGGTTCTCCCTTATTGATCAATGTAATCGCACGGCTATTGAAATATCAATGAATTTCATTACATCTTTCTCTTAAAACAGTCGTATTACTTTATTAAAGCAAATTTGAAAATACTAAGAGTAAACCTTTCAATTGATCTAATAGGCAGCCAAAAAAAAACAAGAAATTTGTATTCTTGAAAATTTATTGAGGTATTACTATTGTTTTTTCTCATTCCTGGAGTTATCTTCGCGTGAATAGTGAACAGTATTTGCTTATTTCCTCAAAATACTAACATCAACTCAAGAGCTTTTTGTGAAAGTCACACACTACTAAAGCTTACAAAAATCATGAATTTGCAAATGGAGAACATAAGTATATTTATCAGTCCAGTGAACAATGAAAGCAGAAACAATAGATAATTCTGAATTGAAAACTTCAAAATATAAATTTGCAAAAGTATGAAGGAAAGTATCAAAAAGGTCTATATTATCATGTCCGAATTAATGCTCTCCATAAATAATTGTTCCTATGTCTAATTTGTGGATATTTAGTTCTGTCCATTCATATTCATGAAATACTCGAGCTCTAGCTGCTGAATCTTTTCATGTTCTTCTAACTCATTCTCATATCTTCGATCATGGTCTCTGTTGTAATTATTGAGATCTTCCTGGTATTTAGCGTACGCTTCTTTTTGTAACTGTTTCATTTGGGATTCGTAATCTATCTGGTCTACCATTTGTTCCATATTTCCTCTTTTCTGGTTGATGAGGCCCTTTCTTTTCTGATCGCTCAATTGTCTCATTCTTTCCAAATTTCGTACTCTATTGAGGTTGTTATTATTATTGTTTCTGCTATCATTTTCATATTTTCCTGTGAAATAACTGTGTTTTTGCTTCTGTAGGTTTTTTCTTCTCTCTGGTATTAATGACTCAGCTATTTTAGTAGACAGATTTGCATGGCTAGTGATTGCCGCAGTATTGTTCATGTTGGTCATTTATTTTCGTCTGATGTAACTATTTTCAGCTCTTTACTATCAAGCAGCTAAGTCTTTTAAGAGACACTTCCTATTAATTAAAGTATCGCTCTTATAAGTTCTTAGAATATTTACTTTCACACTAACGAGTCAGTTCTTGATTTGACTCTCGGTGCTCATATGCAGAAAATCAATATTCGATGCATCACAATCTGAATACAGCAAAACAGGTAAAGACAGGTCATTTTCAACATAGATTGTCCAGCTCTACGATTAAGTATCCTAATATTTGTGAAAAGCAGTTTCCTTATAAAATCAACATGTAGCACCATCCTTTTTTTTGTTCAATTCTTCGCTTTACTGTAAGTTTTTCTGTTTCTATTTTATTGTAGTTATTTCTCTATTTTTCGAACTAAATTCTTACCACAAAGATCTACCCTCAAAGATGTTGAAATATTTATCTAACCCAGTAAGCTCGTTCATTCTTAAAATTAATCTATTGCAATGCCCAGTTAATAAATTCTCTTTGATCTTTTTTTCGTTGAGTTTGTTGTCATTGCTTCTTCGTTCGTTCAGTGTAGTTATGGTCCAAGAAAATTACTCTCTAAATGTTAACAAAATAGATAATACAATTCAAATTGTGAAAGGCATGCTATACAACGAAAAAACAAACAATGAAGACATTAATCAAAAATATCTAAACCACACCAATCACGAACCTTATATTTTGATTAACAGTA
Organism: Saccharomycopsis fermentans; assembly: GCA_002564245.1. NCBI lineage: Eukaryota > Fungi > Ascomycota > Saccharomycetes > Ascoideales > Saccharomycopsidaceae > Saccharomycopsis > Saccharomycopsis fermentans. The sequence continues at coordinate 606,328 of JNFW01000007.1, read as the reverse complement.
CGACTTCGCCTTCTGATACAGGAAACACTACAATTGAAAATAAATCATTTACACCTCCTACTATTAATTTCACAGATTATGAATATCAAATTCAATTGTTTATGCTAGATATAGTAGATTTGACTCGATTGTCATTGTCTTCGACAAACACAACTCTCCAGACAAATTTTTCTGCTCAGACCTCTATTGTTGATTCAAAAATTGAAAAACTATTACGCACATCGTTAACTATTAATGATAATACCAGCAAAAACGTGAATGAGTATACAGTAAATTACACTGATTTAGTTAATGAAAACTTAAACATTTTACACGGGAAATACAATTTGGACATTTTGAATCTTGAATCAAAAATTGACAATTTCACTAGGTCATTTTTCCAAGAATATCTAGATAATCTAACCACTTCTCTAACCCAGTTCGAGAGCGAGAATGAAAATAGGAATATAAGTAGTAATAACACTACATATAAAACCGACATTCAAGTTCTATCTTCGTTTAATAACAATGCGACTGTCCCTATCATTAATACAGTTGAAAAATATAACATTATCGAATCTGATATCGATATAGCAAAAGATTATACTGTTCTAAAATTGAATGACTTGCGTACGATCCAAATAGATCAAATCAATAGACAAACGACACAGAATTTGATAATTTTTTGCGTTTTGGCTTTGCTGTTCATTGGCTTTAGCCTTTTCCTTTGCTGTGTCTCGCACGTCTTTCAAAAGAGATACTTTTCGTATTTCGAGAATTGGCAGGAGACGGGATTCAGGGGCCAGAAATATGATAACGAGCACTTAGAGAGCCAGACGAAAGGCAAGCTATCATCAGAGGTAAAATATCGTTCCAAGGACGCTTTTTGTATTGAGAAGAGCAAAAAAGACAGCGATTTGGGTTCTCGGGATGTTGATTGTCAGAACCAACGGTATACGCAATCTGCTTCGTGGACCGAGGCATGGTCCAATGTATGGTTGGCCAACAAGCACTATTCAGTGGTTTCCGGCTTGCTATTCTACAATATATTTGCAATCATGTTGCGTGGCTTGTTTTTTCAATATTTTACCATAATCCATGCTTCGGGCCACGACAGCAAGCTTGTTGTGAACAACTTTTTACAAAAAATAGGCGCAGAGTTAAACATCCAGTTAAGCCCTGCCAGCTTCACTGAAAACACATGCTTAGATAGCATTTCCATGTATTTCAATATTTATCTGGCTATTCTTCTACTTCTTTTAGCAGGTTACTTGTTGCTAGGATATATGCTTCATGTCATGAGGAAATAGTTGAAAGTCTAGGAAAAAATTTACAGCTTTTATGCGCGCTCTGTATTGATAACTATAGAATAATATTTCACCAACCAGTAGTAACAAAAATAATAGAAAAAAAAACTTCAACGAAGTTTGAAGCTTCTTCGATGTTAGTGGTACAATTGTTTAGCCATTTAAGTTCTTTGGCTTAGCCATTCAAGTGTTTCATCAAATATCTCTTTCTTACATACCGAACACAGCTTTTATGAATTTTTGGTAAATTTAAATACCTTTGTACTTTTCAGATTCTACAAATTGGACAAATCAGCCGCACATTTGAACCGCAATATACATTCAAATGTTCAATTTGAATACAGCCAAAATACGATATTAATAAGTTAATATTAATATTTTTCTTTTTACCTGAAGCGCTGAACATCGAAGAAATCTAGAAAAGAGTTATCGTGCTATTTAGACGTCATGGCGCATAGAAAGCTACAGCAAGAAGTGGATAAAGTATTCAAGAAAATCTCGGAGGGGCTTGAGTCGTTCGAGGTTTATTATGAAAGACACGAACTAAGCAATAACCAGACTCAAAGAGACAAGTTGGAAAATGACATGAAAAAAGAAATCAAAAAATTACAACGGCTCAGAGAGCAGATCAAGGTTTGGCAATCAACAAACGACGTGAAGGACAAGGATAAGTTGTTGAAATTCAGGAAATTGGTGGAAACAGAGATGGAAAAGTATAAGCAAGTCGAGAAATCGTCCAAGCAGAAAGCATATTCCAAAGAAGTATTGAATCAACCGGAAAAATTGTCCCCTGAAGACGAGTTTAGATTATCGACCATCCTGTATATTCAATCAGTGCTTGAGAAATTACAGATAATGCAAGAATCTATAGAGGCTGATATTTCAAGACTTACTGGACTCTCCAGTGGCTTTTCCTCTAGTTCCAAGAAGCGCAAGGGCTTGTCTCTCAAAGATCAGGAAAAGAAACAGGAGTTGACTGATTCAATAGAAAGGATAGAATTTCATCAAAAGCATTTAGAGTTAATTCTCCGTCAATTGGAAAATAACGATTTAAATTTGACCACAGATCAAGTAAACACGTTGAAAGATGACCTTGAATACTTTTTGGAAATGAATTTAGAACCTGATTTCATGTTTGATGACTCGATTTATGAATATTTGAATTTAGATGCATATGTCGAAGCAGAAAACGCCGATAATGGCGCAACAACACCAATATCGTCCTCTAGTATTAGCAATACATCGCCCTCAGTCTCTTCTCTGAAACAGAATATCTCTTCAAAAGAGAATGTAACACCTACTAATAAAAGCCCCAAGAAGTCATTGACAAATGAATTACATTCCAATAAATCCCAAAAAGGCCTTGAAAACGGAAAAATCAAGAAAGAAATTGACGAAAAACCAAGGGTGCGAGAGAGTATAGAGAAAGTAAAGGAACAAGAAGGTAATACAGAAAATTTAAAATCGCACGAGCAAAACGAAAAGTCTTCGCAACTAGAAAATGCAAACATTCAAATATCAGAAAGAGCACCGTATGATAATTTTAAATCTCAACTATCAGAAAAACAGCAGCAAAAAAGTTGGGCATCGTTCACAGCTGATTTGCATAACCACAAAAGTTCACCGCCAAACTCTGCCCCTGCTTCTGGTATCGAAAAAAAGAATTTGCAGCAAGAGAGTACTGATCATGGCTATAGTGCTGATACCAACATTTCTAGCAGTGGTACTATGGTTGATAAACAAAATGAGTTTTACAAGTATGACAAAGTTAGCAATATCGGCGAATCAGCACCTAATACCGCTGTTTCTCAATCTTCTTTTTCTAACAGTGCTATAAACAATCAAGATGTTTTGTTTAGCTTGAAAGATAAGTTCGATTTCTCCAAAATTGGTTATTTGGCAAGAATAGATAAACCATTAAACTCATTTTCTGTATCCAACACCAAAGATCATCATGAAAACACTCATTTGAGTGAACCTGAATGTCGATTATTGCAGGATTCCTCGATGGTTTCCCTCCCTTCTGGGATTCAGATGTTTATCGATTCATTTGTTCTGTCAAATTGCACGCCAAAAGAAGCATTCGCATACAGAAATGCAAACGATATGCTTCTGGATTCGCGTTCTCTCTCTATAATCTCCTCTTCATCTTCGATTCCGATTCATGCTCCAGAATTTCAAAAGCTTAGTGGCTTGTGGGACACCGTGAGATTTGCTACCCACGAAGAATTAAAGTTTCTTAGATTGGATCCTGTTACCTTATTTTTTGGTTTCTATTTTGGCTTGTCTCAAGCCGAAAAACGTTTCGCAATGAGTCTATTGTACTCGAAAAATTGGAGGTTGAAAAATGATCAGATGAGTTGGTACCTCAAAATTGACAGCAAAAACAGTGGGACTAATGAGAGCTTAGGATCTTCTAATTTTGAAGTTTTCAATGCTTTTTCTTGGACAGCATCTATTGTTTATAACTATAACTTGAATCTCGAGACAATAGTTAAGATATAATATGATTCAATATGAGCAAATCAAACCTTTTGCTGCCTACAGGTCATCAGAAGCCAAGCATTTGGTTTTTATTGTCTTCAGCGATTTTTGTGAGTATTCTTGAATCTTATTGCTAATTATTGATCTTTTTTTTTATTTTTTCATTTTTTTTTTTTTTTTTTTTTTTTTTCATTTTTGAAATAACTCCCATTTAGTATAATGATAACTCGTCTATTAAAAATGATATAAATGTTTCTATGTATTTGTTAACATTTTCTGTTCCGTTTTCTTGCTGTGATATCTTTGCCTTACTTAACTTTGTTAGTAGGATTTCCATAGATGCTTGCTCGAATTCCAAGTTTTTTGTAATTCTTTTGAAAAACTTGTATTCACTTGTTTGATCCTCCTTTTGACTGATGATACATTCTTCAAGCAATCCATTAGGAGCCTTAAGTATCTCATCAACTATCAAATCAATTCTGAATCTATCAATCAGAGAAGCTTCTAATTTCTCAAAAAACTGTGTTTCTTTGCTTTTGGGAGGCTCTTTAATGTCGTTTAATTTTTTGTCAACATCTTTCGATTCCTGACTCTCTTTTGAACTTATTTTTGCCTCTTTTGCACGAATCCAGTATCTTTTTCTAACATTATCGCCAAATCTATATTTACCACGCCAATTTACTTTAGTATGAAAGCTAACCCCAGAATATAGCCATCCCTGATCATCTATATCATCATTCAACATTAATATATGCCATTTATCCCAGCTCCAGCTCCAATTTGATCCATTAGCTATGGGTATCAAATTCATATTATATGTGATGGAGCCAGTTGATGTGCCACTATGAGATATGTTGACTTTTTCATTAAAAATATTTGTGAAAGCTGGTGGGTCAAAGTTTGATATTAATAAATTTTTGTTGAACAAAGGATAACCAAACAAAATTAAGCCTCTTTCATTTTCGATTATCAACTCATAAGAAAACTGCTTTTTGACCTTTGATATGGATTTATTTGTTTCTTGCAGGCGTAATTGGATCATCAACTTATTCATTTTATTCAATTCTTTATCAGATAACATCATTTTTCTTGAACTTCCCCAATTCCAGAAAGTCCACAGAGACAAATCTGGTAAACATTTTTTGTTTTCTTTTTGATCTTTTTCAGTTTGGGATCCATTTTGCCGGTAACTATCAACATGAAGTTTATGACTAGTCTGGTTTCCTTGATCATGTTCTGAAAGTTCTGGTGTCAAGTTTGTGGTTGGCTGAAACGAGCTCCAATCATCTGCGAGCCTATTTGATTCGCTATTAGTGTCATACTTGTTTCTACCGGCTTTCCCATTTCCAGAAATGTAATTTAAAACCAAGGAAGTTTCCCCCAAAACATCATAACCTGATGATACTCGGGAAGATAATGACTTTCTCAGATTCTTGGAGGGTATAGATTGGATTACATTCAAGCAATTCTCGGCACTGTCATCTGTTGATAAATCAGTCTGCGTCAATGTATAGCTGATTACTGAATCTGGCTTTGACCTGGTACTTGAATTGGTAAGCAATGCAGTCGAGGGGACTCTATTATTATCATGGTTTGTGTCTTTTTGATTTTCGATTTCAGCTTCTTTTTGGTTGTTTCCGATTTCAGTTTCCTTGTTTTCGATTTCAGTTTCGCTTTTTCCCTTTACCAGAGTTTCGCTACAGTTTCCTTTGAACACAGATTCGCCGTTTTGATCTTTAACTTCTGTTTTCCAATGATTACGCGCCGTTGACATCGAGTATGACGCTGCGGCGTTGGCTACCAGCGAGTATCAATCAGTGTTGGTAGAGTGGCGATTCGAGTTGAGTTTTACTCTCAGGAAAAATATGTTGTTGCAATTATGTCGCTCGAGAGTCTCCCAAGTGAAATGTGTTGTTGCGAATCTGGATGTTCACCAGGACATGATAATTTCTAATGTGATATTGGATGGGTCTGTAAGCGTGGTTTTTGTGTGAAAAAAAAAAAGTTGACATGCAGTAGACAGATAGATTTCCAGGGATTCAATGATGGGATTAATTTTCTGTAATCTGATAAGCTACAAGAGAAACCAAAAAAAAAAAAAATCAAAAAAAAAAAAAAAAAAAAAAAAAAAAAAAATAACAAAAAAAAAAAAAAAAAAAAAAAAAAAAAAAAAAAAAAAAAAAACAATAAACAACCGGAGATTCTAGAAAGCCAGTGGAAAAAAAAAAAAGAAACAGAGAATCTGTTGCAAAAAAATTAAACAATTTTTGTCCAGATATAAAAATAGCAATATGGAAGTGGCTTTATCTTTTCACTTCTGCAAGGTGTCTTGTTGTCAACAATTGGGAAAAAAAAATGCATAATTTTTGTTGTATTTTGGAGAATTCAAGATCTTCCCATAAAGCATACAAATGTGTACATAATATCCTTGGCAAGCAAGACCGAAGCTCACGGAACTCAGCACTCAGTATCAGCACTCAGCAACACTCAGTATCGATACTCAGTATCAAACACTCAAAATCAAATACACGGTAAAGACTTGTATGACGCTTCTCTTTTGTACGAACCTTTCCCACTAATAACTAGTACCGTTGTGCTGAAGTATTAATGATTCTAAATTCTGTGTACAACTCGTAGCAAGAATTACAGCATGAAATATTCGTCAAATCAGTGAATGCGATCAATTTTCCAGCTTAGAAAATAAAGTACCTTAAAGTCAGAACCAGAAAGTCATTAAAGTTTTCCCTGTGCATATATAGACCCATAGATCAATCGTCTATTATTACTGCGATTATCAATTATCTGTGCGTTTTGTTGAAAATCAGGACACTTTTGTGTGACTAACAGTAGACTTTTGCTGTAAGACCCGCTGTTTGGCGGCGCTTAACGAAGCATGTGTATTTTTTATAGGTTCTTTTTTTTTTTTTCAAAAAAGAAAAAAAAAATGAGAAAGCGAGAGGGAAATAATGGCGCAGTTTGAAATATCAGAATTAATAATTGTGTAATTTCAGGTTCATCTCCAGTCTTTGATTGCACTTCGCTTAGACCTCGCTCTCAATGATATTATTGAATCACCACCCATAGATTATAGAAACTTTCTTTATTCCTTGTGGTTTCCAATTTCCTAAGATACGTGTATACTTTATTGTTTTTTTTCCACTTTTTTTTCATTTTATTGGGTATCTCAGGAGTCAGAATCGACATAGCAGCATCCAAGCCCTTCCGATTTTTCCTGGAACCACAAAGCAAAAGCTTATAAACAAACAGCAACAATGAATCCCTTGAATGCAAATAGCATTTTGAGCGATCCAGAATTTCTCAAGGACATTGGAAACAATTTTTCAAGAAGCATCAAAATGGGCTCTGTTCCTCTATCGAACTCATCGTCCTCAAGCTCCACAGTGGACAAAAATCTCAACGGCAACATTGATTCTAACACATTTAATAAACAATCCAGAAATAACATGTCATCGTCCAACTCTCCGCAAATAGCACAAAACACTTTTAGTAATCCAATGAATAATATCCTTTTCAATGACCCCTTTGACATAGAGCACATGCCTCTTACAAACCCACCAATATATGAGCCTGACGTAGTCACCGGAATAACCAGAAGAAGAGTGTCTATATCCAACGGTCAAATTGGTCAGCTTATTGATTTCCATGGCTTATATGAATCAGACGATCAGACCACAGATTATAGCCTGCTGGAATACAACAAAAGCGCAACCGATACCAACACCACACCGAAAATGAATGAAGAATTATTGAGCCACGGCCAGCAGCAGATGCCAAATGATAATACTTACTTACCCTTGAACATACAACCACAAATAATGCAAAACAATCATATGTTGAATGGTATTATGTCTACTCCACAAACGCAGCCTATCTCAAATGAGCTGATGAACAACTATCAGATAAACCAGCGGCCTCTTCCTCCCCAACATGCGGCAGTTCCTTCTCAGTTCCCACATCCTTCACAACAACCGCATACTGATTCTACTGGTGATTCACTCATGGGGTTCATTCCAAACTTCACCCCACATAATTCCTCGATACCTCTGACATTCCAACAAATACCGTCAAATGGTGCATCAGATCAGGGTCAACCACAGTTAGCAATACAACAGCAACAACATATGCTTTCCCCTGTAACAAACACAATGTTGTTCAAACCTGTTGTTGCTCATCAACCTGTTTCCTCACTGCTGCCTATAACAAAACAGCTCATTCCAGGAACAGAGGCTTGGAAAAAAGCAAGACTATTGGAAAGAAACAGAAGGGCAGCCACAAAATGCCGTCAAAAAAAGAAAATGGCCCAACAACAGATGCAGAAAGAGGCTGAGAACATAGCCAAGGAGAACGAGCAATTAAAGAAAAAAGTTGAAAGTTTGGAAACTACAATAGGTAAATTAAAGGATCTTATAAAGGATCATACTACCAAATGTTCAAGCTCTAAAGGATCCATGGAGTTGCTTGATGGGTTTTTTAAAATTGAGTAAAACTCTCTTTCATTAGTTTGTCTCTAGTTTTTCAATTATTATGATAGTTCAGATATATATCTTCGAATTAAGATGTTTGACTTTTACTTGTATACATTGGGTATAGTCCGTGATTTTTTTTTATTTTTTAGTTTTTATTTTTTTTTTTTTTTTATTATTCCAAGAAGCACATTCTACAATTTATAAATATAATATAGATATTAAATCAATCAGAGTGTGATAGTGATCTGATTGTCAACATATATAGTGGAATCAGTAGAAAATTTAACCAAGCTTACGAACAAACAAAGGTTTTACAATTTTTTTTTTTTTTTTAAAAAAAAAAAAAGGACTATTTTGCCTTCCATTCCACATCTACTTTTATCTTCCATTTCACTCTCCCTATTGATCAGTACTTTTCAAATATTAGACAGAAAATCTACAGTTAACTTAAAGTTTGGAGAAAATAGTGCCAAAATGAGTAATTATCAGGAAGGTATCAAAGTTGATCTAAAAACCCAACAATACTTAGCACTAGTAAGTTGCAAAACAACTTTTTGAAATAATTCCTAGTATGAGTAAATATTAATCAATATTTTGAAATATAGAGCTTGGCAATTATCAAGGTTTACGGGCACCAACAATCGTTTGCGGTGATACGGAGTATGTTGACATATATATTCATAAACAACATGACGGTGATTTCTCTTTGGTTTGCGTTGTACAACTAAGAGAGCACTACAACTGGAAAAACAAATATAATGGAATCACTACTAACAGCCAATGGAAAAATTTTAGATGATTTAAGGAATAAATTAAATTTAAAGGTTAAAGCGTTGGAAAATTTTAAAATTCAAGAGGGGTTAAATGGAGAAAGAATATTTACAACTAAGAGGGAAAATGTTCATCTGTCTCTCGAAATCCGTAACCAAACAGTAACAGAAAACCAGAACCTTGCTTATCTACTGAATGTAAAAGTTAAAAAAGAAATCCATCAGGATATATTTAGAAACGTACAGCAATCGTTTTCCAAAAATGTAGATGATTCTGTAAATGAATTCGGCATATCAACTTCAAGTAAAAAAGTATCTGCAAACATACACAATGAATCTAATCACAATAACAGAGTTAAATATGTAAAAAAAGAAAAAATATTAAATCAAGATTCAAAAAAGTATATGAGCAATGTCAAAGCTACAAAAAATGAAAATCAAACCCTTGTTCAGAATAACTGCCGCATTGGAACAAAGTTAGCAGCACCCCTAAAACTTTTGAACTTAGAATATGGAAATATCAATTCAATCTTGTCCTTTGATATTAAAAATGATTTGGTTCAGACGGTTTTGAAAAATCTTAAATTTAACGATTTTCGTCTGTTCTTCAAAATTTTTGCTTGGATTAACCAAAATCCAATTTCTCCGTTCGAGTATAATTCAAAACTTCATTTTGAAAAACTAAAAGATCTTTCTATTAATAACCATCATTCAACTTTCCAAAAGGATCAAATTAACAAGTCATTATTCGAAATAATTTATCAGCTTTTGAATAAATTGTTCGAACAATTTGAAAATGAAGGAAACTTGTCTGTAATTGAGAAAAACAAATTCCAATTCGATTTCACAAATAACTCTAATTATAAAGGTAAAATAGATGTTTTGGAGTTATTACACGATGAATTTTTCATGTCTACTATAAACTTAATAAAGTTTAAAGAGTTTAATCTTTATAGTCAAAAGTTTAAACACTCATTGAATGATAGTTATTTTAAATTTGAGAAAGAACTTCATGTTTTTAAAAAATTCATTACTGCATATTATTGTTATTCTGGAAAAAGCAACAAAAATATTTCAAAATTTCCAAATCAAACTTTATTAAGCATTGTAAAATCCAAGTTTGAACTATTAGAATTCGAAATATTGAAATACTTCAAGTATTTGAGATTCGACGAAAAGAAAAGATCTTATTTAATCAAAAATTCCAAAAAATGTTTTGTTAGAAATTACAATAAAAGAAAGAATTTATTGAGTAGCGCCGAATATGTTTCAAGGCTTCAAAAGCTGAAAAATTCGAAAGTTAAACTGCTAGAGAAATTTTTGAGCAGCAATCCACTCCTAGCAAATAAAATGATTACGAAAATTTCTCTAAAAAATATAAAGTTTTTAATAGATTGTGATTTTCAAACCTTAAGGTTTTTGATTAATGATATCATAATTGCGAAAAACATACTAGAAAATCAAAATTGTTTTCAGCAGGAATTGCAACATTTGGAAAGTTGTAGAAATAATATCCAAGCATACTTGATACTTTTGAATGATCCAAGACTTTTGATTAACTTTAATTTGATCAAATGGAACCAGTTGAGAACTACATAAGTACTACAAATCAAAAGAAAAAAAGAACTAATAAGACATCACATTGAGAGAAATTAAAATAGGGTTAAAAAAAATATGTATAATAAAGAAAAAAGCAAATGATAATATGATAGAGTAATAAATTAAAAAAACATTGAGAAAGAAAAAGTCAGGAAACATCTATTAAAAATTTAGAACAACAAAACTTTGAATCGAAAATGAATCTATACCTTCATGAATATTCAGTCAACATAAAAAAGTTCTATTAAAAGTTGATTAGCATCGTTAATCAATGGAATTGAAAAGAAGAATTAAAACATGATTTGATTATTTATGTTTTTGTGATTCAAGTTCACGAATTTCTTTGAAATAATCATGATTCATTGCTTCTTTTGCTGTTAGTCTTTCTTTATGATCATAACGTAAAATTTTATCAAGATAGTCAATAGTGTCATCAAAGATGAAACTCTCGTTGGTCTTGTTTATAAACCTTTTCCATGGTTTTTTAAAAAAGACTCCCAAATCTTCGTATTCGGGACCTAATTCAATTTTGTATTTAGTCAAATAGGTTTCTAAATCGTGGGTACCCAAAACTCTGACGATCTGAACTAATTGGTCAGTATTTGATCTTCCATGGAAAAAAGGTTCTCTTTTGAAAACCATTGCGGCTAACATGGCACCATAAGACCATAAATCGAGAGAATAGTCATAGTATCTATAATCTACTAAAAGCTCAGGGCCTTTAAAATATCTGGAAGCCACTCTTACATTGTATTCAACGCCCTGATGATAAAATTCTGCTAAGCCCCAATCGATTAATCTCAATTTTTTATTGACATGATCGATCATTACATTGTGAGGCTTTACATCTCTGTGCATGATACCGTAGGAGTGGCAAAAGTCTAATGCTTTCAATAATTCAAACATGTAATATCTGATATCAAGATCGGTGAAGGTTGGGTATAAAGTTCTGAAATCGACATTATTAATTTCTTCAAACACCAAAGCAGGGGTTTTTGATATTGGCTCGCGGACAACATCGATCAACTCTATAATATTTTTACCATTAATCAAGTTCTGCAAGATTTTGATTTCTCTTTTGATCTTTTTACGCTTAACAGGCTTTAATACCTTGATGATGACGTTTCTGCCCTTGGGAATTTCGACGCCCTGGAAAACTTCTGAGTATCTGCCGCGCCCAACTTTCTTTACAATTTCATATTTGTCTTGCGATCTCCACACAATGCTGACGTTGTCATAATCCCAATATGATTCCGGCTTTTTATCGTTCACGTCCGCATACACACGCGAAACGAACAATGGGTCAATAGTGCTTGAAGGTGCCATTATTATATGTTTGGTTAACTAAATCTATTTTTTTTTTTGCCAAGCCTAGTAATGCTGATACTAATACTATTATTATATTTGCGATCACCCTGTTTGCTTTCTTTTCTTCTATTTTTCCAACAAAGGTAACAGCAGCTCGTATTCTACACTTTTCAAAGTTGAACTGTGATTATGTGTGTGTCTGTGTATTTCTTTTGCTTTGTATTTGGGAAAACTCAGTTATTATACGTTCAAATTCAACAGACAGTCTAAGAATCTTACAAGATCTGGAGAAGTCACAGCTATCCTTGATTTCTGATTGCAAGCAAGCACAAAAAATGTTATTTCGCCCTGTGAAAATGTAAGGGTCGTGATCCGTTAACGTTATTATTGGTTGGTGATATTGTTATTGTTGTTTTCCTATTAACTAGTTTAAAGCTACAGGAGAAGAAAAAATTTTCTAAGTTCGCTTCTCTTTGTAGGATGGATTACAAAATTTTTTATTTTTTTCCATTTTTCTTTCTTTTGCATGTTGTCTTGGTGAAAAACCATTAAGCTGAACACTTGTTTTTCTGATTTTGCGAGCCCTGGCCACAAACCCTGCCCACATTTCAACATCAAGAAACCCATCAAAGCCTTACAGACAAACTGTCTATTACAGTCTGTCGTCAGGATCGTTTTTTGCTTATCATTTACAGAGGCTTGTCTTGCAATTTGAGCGGGAATTTCTGGTTTGGTTCAATACTGAAGTATATATGTCTACAGCTGTGCAGTACACTGCTGATCAGAATGCTGTGAGAGGATTTCTTTGTAGCTCTTTATATATGTATGTATGTGAGTATTTTCCATTTTATGTCGGCAGAGTCTGGAAAGCCAAATTCTATAGATTATTTATACCTTTGATGATCTCACTGTGAACAGCTCTATCTCTGTTGACAACCGAGAGTTTCTCGCTTGATCTGAACTCCAAAAATACGTCTTTCGTCTTTCCAAAGTAGACTTCCTGTATTTGGTTTCTCAACTTGGATTCCATTGCCTCCACCATGGAACCAATATTGGCGACGTGTGCAAAGGAGTCTTCTGCTGTCTGGCGCTTTACAACCTCTCTTGTCAAGCTTCCCGATAGTCTCAAGTTCTCATCTTCGCTGCTGTCATCCTGAAGGCTTAACAAAACAGTCGAAGTCAATTCGTAATCGTACAAAGAAGAAGATACTTTGACCACATTCACAATATGGATACCGTCCCATGTAGCTCCGTCCAATTCTTTCTTGAGCAAAATGGCTCCGGCAAACCCGTTGCTGACTGTGTCCTCCTCACCCTCATCTGGATACCACAAATAGGCAGAGGAAATACCACCCTCGTAGTACAAGTCTCTGTAGATGTCAAACGATTTGTTGGCAAAAATCTCCAATTCCCTGAGCTCTGCTGTTGGTTTAGGTGCCAGTTCTTCTAGCTCAGCACTCAAGCTTGGATAGTAACAGTTGGACCATGGCGATCTGTACGAGTCACCGTCTCTGTTGTAGTCCGCAGCAAGATACAATTTACCTGATTTTTCACACTTGGACACTTTTAGAGGCTGATCAACAGCAGAGAGAAGCTCTTCGGCTAGTTCTGTTGGCACCAAACGGCAAAGATTGGTCAAGTTTCGTGACACATTTTTTGGATCCAATCTTTTCAAGAGATCAATTGATGCGTCGTATGCTTCGTCAGACATTTCTATTTTGGCACTATTGGGCAATTTACTGTTTTAATTCTGTTCAAGTCGTTTCTATAGCTGTTTTAAAGCCAATTCTTGTTCTTTATACCGCAGTTTTACCACTAGCAGATCGTTGAAAAACCATCTAAAGGGAGTGTAGCTTTCAAATATTCGATATATAATGTGTCCTTTAGTTTTTTCTTACTATAGCTATGGTTTAGAACCCAGAAAATTGATTCGCTTTTTTTTTCCTGTTTTTCAAGTGCTCTCTCTTTTGTGTAATTTTCAGCTGAATATCGATCTACTACTAGCTAATTCAATATCTCAGAACAGAACCCAGCTCATTGAATCACTCAAAACCTCATAGAGCAATCGCGAATTGAAACCTGGTTGTGCCTCGCTAGAAGTTTTTTTTTTTTTTGGAATAAAAAACCAGAGTGGTTGTATACATAAGAGACTCAAAACGAGAAGAAAATGTCTGCCTCAGCACAGATCCCTACAAACAACGAGAGCATTCTCACATCGACAGTGATGAGAAACGCGTCCTCAGAGTATAAGCAAAGACGTAGAACCCAAATGATTCGATTCTTCATTGCCGCTGGAGCTACCTTGGTGTGTTCCAGAGTGGTTTTCAGAGGTATTCAGTCCAGAAGATACATCCCAAACCTATTCCAAGCCAACCATCTTCCGCCATCTTTCTCGAAGAAACAGGAAGCCATCACAGCCATCGGTTATGCCACATTATTGGCCACCAGCTCTTTCTCGATGTTTATTTTTGGTGGTGCCTGGGTTTGGGACATCACCAACGTTCAGGACTTTGGTGTCCGTTTGAAAACCTGGTTGGGTGGTGCTGAAAATCAAGCAAAAATAAGTAGCATGAAGGTAGACGAACAATCCAAGCAGTTGGAAAGTGATCTTAATGACTTATTGGTAGGTGATGATTCGAAAAAATGAAAAATTAAACTCGGAAATTTCGAATCTGCAAGTATATCTATTTCCCCAATTTTCAAGTATATATTTTGCCCAGGGGTTTAATTTGCTTGAGTTCCTTTTTTGATTCCAGAAAATGCCCAACCTCTTGTAAATAAGGTTTGTATATATATTGATTTAAGCTATATATTATGCACTTGAATAATTTATTAAGCTGGAAAATCGAATTTTGAGCCACTATCATATGTCGAAACGAATATAATGTAGCAATTACCGCTGAATTTTAGATAGAAAAAAACAAAATAAAAGTAGCAAAAACTTCGCAATCTAATCGTTTAAATCTGTCCTGATTTTATCAACATTTTTTATTTCAAAACATTAGCAATTAAAACGATGCTGAGACAACAATACACTGCATCTCAAAGGTTTGTTTATTCGAAATGTAAAATATAATGATTTATATAGTTCCTGCGAACCTTTTAAGAAAACTATATGTTCGTTGTTACGGAGACTTGTCACTCAACGTTTCGAAAGTCCAGTCACTGTAAAACAATAAAATATTATCAAAATGGGTATTTATTTACAAAACTTTTTTTTGTTTCTTGACTTAAACAATTTATTTGGAGCCAACACGGTGACATTCCTTTAAGAACCAATCGACATTTTCAGGGTCCATGAATGGATGGGTACCATGACCAAAGTTGATGATATAATTCTGTTTACCACCACCAAAACCTTCGATCATCTCCTCCACTTTTTCAGTGATTTTTGCTTTTGTACCATACATAACACCAGGATCAAGATTGCCTTGTAAAACTTTTCTATTATTATTGATTTTGAAGGCTTCTTTTGGATCATGCAACCAATCCAAAGACACAACATCATAACCAGATTCACAAAGCCAATCAAGAGAATACCATGCATTTCTAGCGAAAATGACCATTGGAATGTATTCTTTCACACCTAATTCTACAAGACGCTTTCTGGTGGTTTTCTCAATCTTGAGGACAAAAGGTAACAAAAACTTTTTGAATTCAGTTGGACCAAGCTCACCTGCAGTTGATTCAAAGACTTGTAAGATTTGGGCACCTGCTACGACTTGCTGAGCTAAAAATTCTGCAATTATGTCGGATAAGTGATCTAAAAGCTTCAAGCATTCTTCCTCATAAGAGAAAAGCCATTGCTTCAAGAATCTATAAATCTTGGAACCACCACCTTCGATCATGTAAGCAAGTAAAGTGAATGGTCCACCAGCGAAGCCAAATAACGGACATCTTCCATTCAATTTATGTCTAGTCAATCTTATTGCTTTGAATGCCCAATCCAATTCTTTTGTCAAGTCTGGTTTCACATTTAAAGCCTCTATATCCAGAACATCCCTAAGCGGTTTAGTGAATACTGGACCTTTTCCTTCGACCATTTGAACATCCATACCCATTGCTTGTGGGACAACCAATATATCGCTGAAAATAATAGCGCAATCAATCAAATCGTTGAAATGAACAATTGGTTGAATGGTAATCTCAGAGGCAATTTCCGGGTCTCTGCAGGTCTCAAAAAAGTCTCTGCCAGCTTTAGCTTCGTGATACTCAGGTAAGTAGCGACCAGCCTGTCTCATGATCCACATTGGAGGTCTTTCGACCTTTTCGCCCTTAGCTGCTCTGAGAATTAAGTCATTTTTCAAAACTGGAAATCCCTCTACAGTACCCATGTTGTCCTTTAGTATTCTGATATCAAATTTTAAGTATAAGTCTAAAAGTGAAAGACAGTATTTACTTATTTGGAAAGTAATTCTTTTGCAAAATGATTAAATCGAGAAAAAACTGCAAATAGCTCAAGTTATCATCGTTTAGTGTATTCATGAGTTTTCAATAAAATCGTTTTTTTCTAGGAAAAAGAAAAAAAAAGCTCGAGATAAATAACCGTGAAAAATACATATTTTCCTCAAAACAGATCCTACAATATTCCTATTTAATGGTTTAAAACCAAAGTTTGTTAACAATATGCCTTTTGGTTCTTGATTAAAATGTTCTTTATAATTAAGAGTAGCTCAATTCTATATGTATTGAGAAATTTGTGATTTAAATAATAAGAGAAATGCGTCTTTGAGGTCCAACGTTAAATGAGAAGATTACAAAGCTTCTTCACATGAATACTATCTACTAGAGAAGGTCTGCTTTCAGAGTCTTCGAATGTGAATTTTACTACTATAACAATTGCCACTCCAACTTGTTTTAGTTTGTGTAATAGTCTCGAACGAAAATACAGTGTTTGTTTGGAAACCGAAGTTTAATGTATGGAGCTCGGAAAAATCTACAGCTTTCAAAAATCATGATAAAGTTGCTTTTGGGAATTTAAACAACTTATATTGACTTTCAATATTGAGATCATAAACAATAATCCTTAAAAACGATGAAGGCGGTGCCCAACTTTTGTTAATGCATGCCTTCTCCTGGAATTGATTTTCCGATTGATCGCTCTCTTGATATCGTAAAAACAAGCATATTAATTACCAAAATACAAGCAAATGATAAATTAGTAGATACGCTTAGTAATAAAATGTACCTACTGCTCTGTTTTGAGCAATAAAGGCTTCGTTAGCTTTTGAATTTGATTGGAAAATGAACGTGAAAGTAGGTCATGCAGCAAAGTGATCATTAGCTCTATTCTCGGGAGCACACCTCCAGAAACAGTAAAAGACCTGATTTGCACTCTTGATATCATGATATTGATTCTTTTTTCGTCGAATGATCTAATATAGTAGTAGAATCATGGCTTTTGACATTTGAAGTCTTGACAATACGTAAATGGTTACCCGGAGAAAATCACTACAAAGACAGACATCTCTTTTAATTCAATTTTCAGATGCTCGTATCCTGAAATTACATAATTGAGAATTAAGTAATGGATCAAATCAGACGGCTAACGCTCGTTTGCACGGAAATAATACCACTATCTTTCTAAGAAATTGAACAATTTGTTTTCAATGGCGGTTCATCAACAGACGGAGAGCTATATTGAACTGAACTATCCTGACAAGTTTGCGTTGCTACAGAAATATCCTCCAACGCCAGATCTAATTAGCTATGTGAAACAGACAGTTCTCTCCAAAATAACATCACCATGTTTACCTCGCATATGTAGCAGTACAATTAATGAATACCAGAACCCTAAAGATGCCATTGGCTCGTCACATGAGGAGCAAGGTGGGGGAATGACTAAACCTGCTAATAATGATAATATTAACATACCTTTTGGATGCAACAAACCGAAATTCTATGATCTTCCTTCGAAAAACGCTACAATTCAAAATTCATTGCTACCCAAATATAAGCAAATATATTCATTTATGGAGCAATGTGTAGCAAACGGCAATTCTTCCTCCTTACTCTTAATTGGCCCTCACCATTCTGGGAAGACGTTGCTAGTGAACAATTGCATTTCCGAATTAAATGAGAAGTTCAATAAGCCTGGAAAAGATCCTGCGTTTTTATTGATTCATTTAGACGGGATTTTGCAAGTGGACGATAAACATGCTGTTCGTGAAATAGCAAGACAGTTGGACTTGAAATTGTATAACATATCAAGAAATAAAGGCAAGGAAAATTTGTTACAGAATATTTACAAAGATGAAGATAGCGATGATGAGTTCGATATGCCGACAAGTAACATTATTAGTGCATTTGAGAAGAGATCCATCTCAGAGACTTTTTCATTAATTTTAAAGAGCTTAGAAGAGATCAATTTCCAGCATGAAGAAGATAAGAGTATAAGTTTGATTTTTGTGATTGATAATTTTGAAGTATACACAGAAAACAATAAACAGACACTTCTTTACAATTTATTTGATATGTCATCCAACAACTATACTGTTCCAATCTCTGTTATTGGAAACACAACCCGAGTTAACGTCAAGGAATTATTGGAGAAGCGTGTTAGCTCAAGATTTTCTCAGCGTGTTATCAATTTATTTGGTTCTGTAAACAGTAACCATAAGGACTATCTAGTGAATTACCATGTGTACTCGGAACTTGAATATTTTTGGTTTGATTTGAGATATAATTTATGTCTTACCACACGTGAAATTCTGCAAATTAAAAATGAAGAGTTACAATATTTTGGATATCTCTGGAATGATTTGGTGAACGATATGTTTTACGAAAAGAGCTTAGCTCAAAGATTCAAGATCAAGCTTCTAGAGAACTTCATCACTGTGAAAGACATGAAGATATTTTTGACGAACAATTGTGTTTTTCCAATATGTAAAATAAATGAGACGTCGCCTTTTTTGATTGACAAAGACTTTGTGAAGTTGGACCAATTGAACAATTTTAGTTTTGGGATTAAAGACAACAAGTATGACAAGCTCTACAATTTGGTCAATAATACATTGACAGATCTCCAGTTGTTGATTTTGATCTGTGCATGCAGAGTGATTATGAAACTAGAGATTAATTTTATCAACTTCAGTCTTTGTTTTGAGGAATATTCGAAAATAATGCAGAAAATGGCGCCATCTACATTCGGTAGTAGTGGCGAGAATGTCTTTTTGGAGAATGGTAAATTGAAGAAAAGGTTAGCTGGTAATGCGGGCAATACGGGCTTGACTAGACGTTTTTCAAAAATGACATGTAAGAACTCTTGGGAATTCTTGGTTGGTTTTTCGATATTTGTTCCTGCGGGAGATACTGGTCTTACTGGCGGAGGCAATAGCTTTAGCGGTGGGAACTATCAATGTAATTTGGATTTGACTGACTTGAACAACAGCTTAGAAAAGAGCCACAAGTTCAAACGGTTGACAACTATCTAGATATATACAATTTTCATATAAATTACGATTTTGTGAGGCAACTTTACGCTTGAGTTATGTGTATTATGTATTCCAAGAGTCACAAATAGGCTAAATTCCTTGAAATTGGGATTGTTTTTTCTTATATTTGATTCACATATCCCAGATTTGGTGGAAATAGATAGATTTTTGTCCAATATTAGTATGAATCCGTCTTTCATGTTGAAAAATACAGGTATGGTGTTTCTTTTTCTTTATAAGTAAGTATGCGTTTTTTAGACGTGAAAAAAAATTTTTTTTATTTTTTTATTATTTTTCCTTCTAAAGTATGTATGTTAGAGCTTGGATCATAAATACCTTGATTTTAGGGAGAAACAGATCAAAGTCATACAATATCTTATAGGAAACAGACTCAAAGAGTGTTGATAGATTTAACTGAATAGAATATACTGAAATAGGTTTTTTGTTTGATAGAATCGAGAGCCCAGGAATATATTTACTGTTTAGAATCATTATCAGTTTTGCAACTAATAGATAAAATACACAATATCGAACAACATTCAGTTTATAAGGATCATTTTGGTATCGATTTGCTCATTTTTTTCTCTGTTTGATCTCTTTGCTGTTTGATACGTCTTTCGTTGAATATCTGTTTTTTCTTGATACCTAGATACAAAGCATAGCGGGTGGTATTCTTGAATTTCTTTTGTCTCTGATTTTTAGTACTTAACATTCATCACATTATAGATTATTTTGGGAAATGAGTTTCTCAGGAATGCTTGAGGCATTACTTTTCTTATTTGTGGGGCTCACAGTGGCAGCCGATTCAGGTCTCACTCTTGTGGGAACCTGGACTACCAAGTCTAACATGGTGTTCACTGGGCCAGGGTTTTATGATCCGGTTGATGAGTTACTCATTGAGCCACCGATCCCTGGAAGATCGTATTCTTTCACTGAGGATGGATACTACGAACTAGCGTTCTATATCGTGACCCCTAATGCCAAGGACCATTCTTGTCCAAAAGCGGTATTGCAATGGGAACATGGATCTTATGAAGTGACAAGCGACGAGAAAATCGTGCTCACACCAATCACTGTAGATGGAAGACAGCTTCTCAGTGATCCTTGTTCCGACAAAGGAATTTCTACGTACTCCAGATACTCCACCAACACTACTTTCTCTGAATATTCTATTTATGTCGATTCATACAACGGAAAATACCGTTTACAACTCTACGACGAAGACGGTAGTCCAATCAACGCATTATGGTTGGCCTACAGACCTCCAATGATGTTGCCTACTGAGACTTTGAACCCAACTGACAGCGCTTCCACTGCCAGTTCTACCAGTGTCTCAAAGAAGATAAAGAGAAGTTTGGAAAATAGAGCCAGAACCAACGCTAAAATTCATGCTGGTCACAATGACGCTGTGTGGTTGGGCGCTCTCGTGGTGTTATGCTTGGGGGCTATTTCTTACGCTTTTGTCTAATTGAAAATCGGTTCACAAGTACGTGTTTGCATATATAGAGAAAGAACAAGGTCTCTCCTGTCCTCGTTGGGTCTCTTTTGTTTCTATCATTAAAATTTTTTTTAAAAGTCATTGCAACTTGATGCTGTCAGATATATGTAAGTATATGAATACTTCTTCACATACAAAAATATTGCGACTACTTATATATAAACATACTATAACTTTACATCCTTGTATGTTTTCTTCATCTCATTTATTGTGGCATCTGCTTGGATTGTTTATCAGTGTAGGTGTTTGAAGGTTTATCATCATCGCCAAAGTCGCTCACGTGCTGCACGCGACTTTGCCAACTTCATCAAAATGATTCGTATTGTTGGAAATTCAACAATACAACATATTTTGTGCAATTCCTCATGAAATTCGACACCTACAGAGAATTGCTCCTTAGAATTTTCGGATAAATAACTTTTAATTGAGCTGATATTCGCAATGTTTCTGGGGAGTTCAATTGAATCAGAAGAACATAATTTTCCAAATCAAATATTTGCTACGTCTGCTGACTCGTTTCTGCTCAATTTCTGCTCAATTTCTGCTGGAATTGCCTAAACAAAAGTTTCTTGTCGTCTTTTAGGGGTCCTGTTTCACCATAACTGGTATTTGCCACAATTTAAGGTTTTCGTATTAATAATCACCATTACAAATCGAAAGATATAACAGCAAATAAGGTTTGCGTTTACTGCAATGACCGCAAAAACCGCAACCACATGATGTATATTTCCACTGTGTTATTTTTTTTTCCTCTATTATTAAGAAATCGGAGATCGCAAACCCTATAAATACATGAGCCTAACCCACAATTTCATTTAGTCACCTACTCAACTGTTGGCGATTATCGTACGATTCTATTGAAAATTTCAGGTAAAAAATACCAAAAAAACAACTAACTTATCTTTATTGTTTGTAACTGTTCTATAAACTATAAATTCAAAGTCAATTGACTTCTTGCTACCACAAAATGAGCTACAAAGATCACTACCTTACTCTTGCTAACGGAAACAAAATCAGCCCTGTAGGATTTGGAACTGGTACCAAATGGTACAAGGGTCCAGGAAACAAGCCTTTTGTTCAACAAACTGCAGACGCTATCTACCAGGCTCTTGAAAACAAGCAATACCATATCGATGGTGCCGAAGTTTACAACACCCACGAGGAAATAGCCGCAGCTTTGAAAAAGTTTTTTGCCAGTCACCCAGACGTCAAAAGAGAAGATCTCTGGATCACTGATAAGTTTTTCCCAGGTAACTTGTCTCCATTGAAGGCAGTTAATGAGTCTTTGAAGACCTTGGGAATCGGATACGTTGATTTGTATTTGATTCACACTCCATTCTTGAAAGATGTGTCTAGAAGCGATAAGATCACCTTGAAACAAGTCTGGCAAGAAATTGAGCAATTGTTCGAAGAAGGCAAGGTCAAGAATATTGGTGTCTCGAATTTCAGAGTTTCTGACTTGGAAGAATTACTCTCTTTTGCCAAACACAAGCCACTCGTCAATCAAATCGAATTCAGTTTGATCTTACAGGATCAGAGTCCTGAGGTCGTTGAATTCTGTCAAAAACATAAGATCCTTGTGTCTGCTTACTCCCCATTGGCCCCAATCTACAAGGCCACTGATGAAGCTCACGTCAAATTACAGGACAAGTTGCAAGAATTGGCCACAAAGTACAACAAGACTAAGGCTCAAGTTGTCTTACGTTGGAACAATCAAAGAGGTATCCTTTCAATTACCACTTCTGAAAAATCCCACAGAATTGTTGAAAGTATGAACATTTTCGATTTCAAGTTGACTGATGACGAGTTCAGCGAATTGAAGAAATTGGGTGCTGAGTCCCCACAAGTCCAACAATACTGGGATGGTTACTACAGATTGGCCAAGAAATAAGTTTTTTCTCAAATGCTTTCTGTTGATTCTTTATTTTTTTTTCTCTTTCTGATTCAATCAGCGTTTTCTAGATTAATTGTATAGTATCGTTACATTATTGTGTAGCTATGTATATTTTTGAAAAATTGAAAACTAAAGCTTTCAGATTTGAGTTATCAGTAGCCACGCAAAAACTTGCGTATGAAACGAAAGTTTACCCGTTTTGCAAATAGTTTTTTTTACAATATCTATGGAAATAATGGCAACTTGAAATTAAATATCGACTATGTAAACAGTTTCATCTTTTATATTCGATTATTTAGGTGCCTTCTCTCTTGCACTTGATCGTTTGATTCTGAATTTCACAGGTTGTGTGCTTGGCTCTTATTATTTTTTTGTTTTGCACTCTTTAATGCAAGGTTTATAGGTAAAACTAATACTGAAAAAAAAAAAAAATAAAAACTAAGATATTATCTACTAAAAAGCCTTAATCTTACTGGGACAACACTAATGTTTAATCACGATCTAGAGCTTTTGACATATTATATGGAGACAAAATACAAAGGATTCACCAAGAAATATCGAAGAAAAGATCAATAGATTAGACTCACTGAAATTGATACGTCGTATTAAAAGATTTCTACCAGACTTTCACTTCCAGAAGCCGCTGGCCAGATAGTCTTAGCAAAAAGTGTATGGTTTATGATTGATGTTATATCTTCAAAATACAGTAGAAGAAACTAAAGAAAAGAGCTTGAAATAAATATTCAATTATTTTATCAGAATTAAAAATCACATCTCATCAAATAACAGTAAGAAAGGATGTTCAAATTGTGGTTGATAGGGTATATTGTTGGCGGAATTCTTATTATCCATTCTGGAATTTCTTCATATGAATTCAATCATTTCATCAAATCCACAGCAACCACAGGCTTTTCATTGCCTTTGGATATCAAAGTTGAATGCATTTTAGGTCTTTTGATATGTGTGATATCGACGTTTCACTCTTTAAAAATACCGAAATCCCAAAATTATATAACAGGCGAGAAATTTGAATGTCATACTGATTCATCCTTATTCAAACTAATAGATATGAATAAGGCGACTATTGATGCCAACAAATCCGAGGTTTTGCCATTTGAGTTCATTGCAAATAGAAAAAGTTTTATAGATATCAATCTCAAAAGAGCCGAATATCAAAAGTGGCTAGATAATAAGTAGTTGCGCTCATCTATCTCAATTCTTTACCAAATATATGAATATATCCAGGAAATATTGCCTTTAAATATTTGTTTATGTAAAGCATTGATTATTTTCCAAAGAATATCAAAAATTAACTATATATTCAACAAGAAAAAAAAGAGGTGAACATTTAGGAACAATAAAAATAAAGATATATGACTGACGCTACTCTAACAAACAAGGCACAATAATAGCCAGGCCATAAAGTAAAACAATAAGTAAATAAATCAAGATAAATCAAGTAAAAAATATAGTAAAAAATATAGATATCACGACAATCAAAAATAAGTTCCTGTATTTATCTGAAAAACCTTTTGAATTTGGAAAGTAACAGGTGTGAGCTGCCACTATGATTTCCATAATGTAAAGAAAACTTATGCTCTCCATTACCATTATTAGCTGTAGGCCCAGCAGCGTAATTTCCATTATTGATCTTCATGCTTGGGCTGTTATTTATACTATTGTTATCAGTTCCCACGGGCTTTTTCTTGGAGTTAAAACATGAGCTACCAACTCCTCCATTTTCCAGTTCAAAACTCTCTCGGGTACTGGAAAACATTTCGTTACTACTTATGCTTTTAAAGCTGGCATCGGACTCTAGATCGTCCAAATGCAAGGAGTTCAATGCGTTCCTTGAGACATTATTCTTAACATTAGCAGCATTTTTTCCATCAGCAGTCGTTGTCGTGATTATAGTAGACGTTTCCTTAGAAATAACTGGGGGTGGAGGAGGGGTTCCAGAAGTTTTTGAAACATTATTTACTACTACAATTGAAGCGGTAGATCTTTCAGGTGGTGTTCTGGTAGCTGTAATGTCTGCTGTAGCAGTTGTAGGAACATCTTCGCCTGTAATAGGCGTATAACTTCTTTGAGTCAGCCCAATATTAGCAATACTTTCATCATTCGTGGCATCATTGTTGTGTTCGTCAAACATAGAGCTTTTTATAGACTTTACAGCTGGACTAGACTTTTCAATGTTACTGAAATTACTACTTTCAGTGACCGATTTATCGTCTTTTTTGACAGGAACGAATGAAGACTCTGCGTTTGAGGAAGTTGCAGCCCCTTGAAGCTTTTTTTCTCCACTTTCATCAATCATCGAAAAGTTGCTTGTTAGTTCATGATAACTTGATGTGTCAGTTAAAGTTTCAAATGGTTGAGAATCTATTGGCTGAGTTTTATTAGATGTGTCAGTATTGTCCTTTTTGGACAAATCGACAGTATCTTTGGAATCATCGATTTTTTCAAAGTTTTGAGAAACTGTCTCTTTTGGATTAGCTACTGATTTTTTTCCATTATGATGCTCAGTTCTGGAAGAGGCAATGATTGCATCTGGGGTAGCATTAGAAGGAATAGCAGTTCCATTTTTATCTAAGGTTAAAGTATCTGTGCTCAATTGAGAGCTGTTTGATTTCGCCTTCAAGCTTTTATTTTCCACTTTAAAAGTTTCAAGATCTTCAACACTGAGAAAATTATTCTCGTTTCCACTTGCATCAGTGTCTACTTTGTAATTATTTGAAGTAGTCCAGTTTCCATCAATAACATACTAAACAAAAATGTAAAAAAATTCTGCACAGTAATGGTTGACTATTTGTATTTCAGGAAGCATACATAATATGTGATTTGACTTTCTGAATCGAGAAAATAAGGTTTGACTTGCTTTTCAAGGCATCTCCAGAATGGTATTTTTTTTTTGATTCGGACTATGCAGTCATCTACATACATTTAATCTTTCACTTTCAAATGCAGCCATGTCAACAAATAGAAAACCATTATTCTGATATAGCATTAAAAGAATACAAAAAGTTAGTAATCGATGTTATGCAAACAAACAAACAAATAAACGGAAAAAATGGCACTAGTAATTCATAATAAGCATTAGAAAATGGACCAAAGAAGAAATTGAAAATTGTGTCAATGACATACCTTAAAGTACACGGGCTTATCGATAGGGAGTAGCACAGTACCCAAAAACTCAGAGCTACTCTCATTTGCCTTGGATAATATGGTGGATTTCGACCAATTATCGAAAGATCCAGTAATGATGACCAGATTTGCATCTCCGTTCCTAAATAACGTAAAAAAAAGAATAGTTTGAGTGAACTCGTTGGTATCTGGTCCTGGACTTTGCGCTGAAACGGTCAGTTTTGAGCTCGACACGATATATATATCGCGCCAAAACTTTCAAGCAACGATACTAGCGCAAAGCTGAGGGCGGCGCAAAAGAGCAAAGTCATTTACAGCGCACAGAGACAATGTGTAGCGAGGACAAGGTGCGGCAAAGAAGACATGCTCTCGGGTGCCCAGAGATAGACCAGCGGATCACACAAATGGAGGTCAGGGAAGTAGTTAGTATCATATGTTAGTGTCAGCCGCACCCTCTCGCTGGTGAGACAGCGAACCTGTGGGCTTTGACGGGCGTGTGTGTGTTGCGCTGATAAACATACCATTTGAACGTGTATGGGAGGAGCTCAGTGGACATTTTTGCTTATGTAATATTTCTCAAAAATCGGGAACAGCTTGCGACCTACAATTAGAGGCTCTACAATGTGAAAGACTCGCTATCCTGATATAAACAAAAGAGTTTATGGGCAATTACTCGTGTTTCGAGCTGTATAACAAATGAATATTTACTTCTGTGTAAGAGAAACGGTGGCAGAAAGAAAGAAACAATCTGTTTGGGAAGCAACTTGGGTTTCTAATCAGTTTTAAAGGTTTTTAGCCCGATATGATTCCTCCTGATTACCCTTTTTTTTTTTTTTTTTTTTTTATTGCTGTGGCAAACAAACAAACTGCGCAGGCTTTTTGACAGGTCTGGGCTGAACAAAAACCCAGATCGCACCAGATATGTCTGCGCGCGAAACATTCCTGATTTCGGGCGGCCGGCCGGCCGACCGAAATGCCGTGCCGGCTGGTCGTCTCGAGGAATGCCTACAACCACAGGGGCCAAACAGAGCTGATCTAAAGAGATGTACCGTGAACATGGTGATACTGACCATATTCACACGATTTTTGGTTCAAGAACCGTATTTGCGGTGATGTTGGCTCTTACTGATCGTATTGTACGAAAAGAGTTCAAGAAAACTTTTGGAAAAAGCGTTTAGAAAAGGTATGGAAAAAAACGTTTTAAAAAAATTTTAAAGAAAAAACGCTCACTCGAACCACGAGATAAACCACATCAACGAGGCCCCAAACAACATAGACACCAATTGGGCGATTGTCTTGAACACTTCATAGCCCTTGCTGGAGTCACCGTCGAGCTCCAAGACCTCGGGTATGACCCCCACAGCAGCAATGTATATGAAACCGCCCGCAGTGAATGGAAGCGTAAGTTCGTTGAAGGTGACCGTAGTTCCAAACAAGCCGTTGCTGACATGGCCCACGACCTCTGAGGCCGCAGATCCAGCCAGCAAGCCACCGAGCATCTGCAACCCATTGCCGATGAAGCATCCAATAAATAGACCCAGTGCTGTGATCATCGACGACTTGAGCGCCTGGTATTTGCTGAATCCGCCTTGAATCATCACTGCGAAGTCACCAATAGCATGCGGGACTTCATGAAGAACAATGGCCAAGGTTGTGGTGGAACCAACGGTTTTGCTGATATAAAACGCCGATGTGATAGCGATTCCATCTGCTATATTGTGAACAAAATCAGAGATCAAGTTGAGCCAAGCAGCAGTTCTGGCCGATGGGCTTACATTGGCCACATCTTCATCTGTTTTCTCATCGATTTTTTCGTCGCTGGATTGCACTTGATCTTTGTTTTGCTTCTTTCTTGAGCTTAGGCTGTTTTCTCCTGAATGTTTATTCACTGAGCTAGAAACCGATGTATCCTCAATGTTCAGCGAATGTGAGTGTGAATGTGAATGTGAATGTGAATGCGAATGTGAATGGGTGTTATCACCATTATTATGTCCTAAAATTCTCAAGGTTTTATCGACTAACATGAAAAATATGAAGCCTGCAAAAATGAATATGCCCAAAACAACGTTCCGCTTCTCGTCAAGCAAGACAAACTGGAAGTTAAAGCTTTCATTTTGTTCTCCAAGAAAAGTTTGTGGCAAAAGGTGTAAGAAAATGTCACCCAACAACCCACCAACAGCAAAACTTACTAACGAGGTCAAAATCAAAGGATTTATGTTGGTTGGCATAGAGGACACAATGAAATTTGCTGGGCCTGCAATGTATGATACAGCCAAAACAGAATTTATTGCTGGCCCAAAGGGAAACATTCTCCCAAAGAACTTCTTCAAGGAAAATGGTAACACAAATTCTGCAACGGGGTGGTCTTTGTGATCGTGTTCTGCATGGTCTTTGTGTTCCTGATGGCTCAATTGGTGTACGACTTCACATTTGTTTAACTCGTAGGCCAAATAATCTAAATTCACCACACCATCATCGTAAAAGAGCTTTCCGTTCTTGGCTATGCTGTCTAGATCCTTGCTGGACTTTCCGTGTGAGCCATGTGCCTCGCAGACGCTGTAAAGAACGGACAAAGCGAAAAAAAGCAATGTCTTGCTGGCAATCTTCATTTTCTCTCTATTCCTCAAGGTCCTTATAAAGTTCTATTAAGGATTATTGGTAAACCACGTAATGTTATAATAAAAGTATTGGCCTGATTTGAATAGCGACCCAAAACAATCAAGAAGTAGCCCCGAAAAACCGTCTGGCAGCCCACCGAAAACTAAAACTCGTCTGAAAAAATGTGGAAAAAACCCTTTCAGTTCAATATGCGAATCAATATTCGATTAGAAATCCTAGATATTGGGATGATATCCTTAGATCAAATGATGTTTCACTGAGCCATATACACAGAGCAGTTCTTAGGATCTCTGAATATCGAGAGCTCTAAGCCCTTTTGAACATTGAAAAATTCCAGTCTTTATCTGAAAGACACATCAGAAGGGTTCTGAAGGTAGTGCCGTGTCGGATTTATCCACTTTTCATGCTTGGATGATTTTTCAGTATTTCAGAATAATATGGTTTCTATATCGAAATTGATGATTGACGTATTCTCTTATAGAAACTTGTCCAGCTTTTGTATTGAAGCCAGGTAAGTAATACAGCGTACCAGAACTAGCGAACCAAGAATCCAAATGTTATCGAACTTCATCTCCTACATTACCCCAAAGCTCCCGGGAATTTTGCCAAAATGGTTACTTTTCGTATGTATAACGACCCTCATTTTTTGTTTATCATATGTTGTCGTCAGCACACCCTGATTTTTTTCCCGATTTTGCTAGATCAGTAATGTGGATTCAATGATTTGTGAATGCAGTAAATGTAAGAATCAACTTTCTCGAGCACAACAACTAACTAGCCGCAGATCTCGGCTGTTTCCCTTTTTAACACTGTTCAAACTTACGTGTCTGGTCTTGAGTTGACCAGACGTGTCTACGAAGCCAAGCCTTCTGAAACAACCAACTTGTCTGCCAGAACTTTCGGAACCTGGACCTTGATTTCCACCATTATTCGTTTTGTTGGCGCGTACCACATCAACGACCCGCAAGTATGGAACTTGGTGTTTGCCTCCTACGCCATTGCCTTGTTCCACTTTGGATCAGAATGGCTTGTTTACGGAACAGCTAAGTTGGGAAAGGGTTTGGCAGGACCTTTGATTGTCGCTACTGGTTCTGTCACCTGGTTGTTGTGCACCAGAGACTATTACCTCTCATTATAGGCAATTCTTCAAAGTATTTTCCTGCTTTTTTCTGAAAACTTGTATGTATCGCTGTGTTTATCCGGAATCTTGATATCAGGTGATCTAATATATTGTTTGTTTTCGATTTTGGTTTTTGCGATCCATTGTGGACCCATCAGTATTTGTCAGTCTCTGACCTGATTTGTAGACGCAGCTCTTGTTTTGTGACCAATTGTCGCCATTCGTGAACAATGGTGACCTCTCTCCCAAACCTTGATGATAGACAACTTCCAGACCCTCAATTCTTGCAGTCCTTTCTTGAGGTGATATCCTACGATCTTGTATATACTATTATTGAAAAATACATCACGTGACACATAATACATGCTCTTATCACGCAATTCTTAGTATTCTCTCAGTGAAATCTAGCTCTTTGAAAAGTTAACGTTGAATTCCGAATAGATGGGAAAAACTGTGTAAATGACTGCTTTACTCTACTCCACAGCTTTTTCTCTTTCTTTCTGAGGAGATTTTCTTTAGATTAATAATATGATTACTCTAAGCAAGATTGTAATCGTTCAATGAGCAATACTAACAGTATTATTGTCTGAAAAACAGCATTGATTCCAAAAAAACTGCTAAATAGGTACACGCTAGTATCAATTTTTGGTGTTTTAGGTTCTGGTTAGGAAAAACGTTTTGAGGAGTAGTTAAGCTGTTGCCAGTAAATGGCTTTTTAATCAAAAGAAGGGCTCAAATAGAAAGATAGAAAAAAAAAAGAAATCTAAAGGTAATTACCACGATGACTCTTACGTTTTCAGTAGCAGAAAGATATGCTGTTTCACGAATATTGACTCAAAAAACAGCGCTACGGATAAAGGCCCACAAAATATCGATACGAAGATTATCCCAGAATTATAAAAGAAATGTCCGCTTGAACAGCAATGATCCGAATAAAATTTCAACCAGCATCCGAGATGATCTTAATGCGCTAAATGAAATGCAGTTTCCCTGTTTGGAGAAGAACGAAAATCTAATAAAGCAGAGCCACCAAAAACAACGTGATTTGCAGAACAAATTCTCGAACCAAAGTTGCAATAGAAACCCAGGAAATGGTCCAGATCCCAGCTATTCAAAAATATCCGGAGGCTTCAGGATTTACAAAAGTAACAAACCCATGTTTTTAGATTACGGCAATTTTTTACCAGATTACAGTATAGCTTATGAAACTTGGGGAAAACTAAACAGAGATAAGTCAAATGCTATTCTTTTACACACTGGGCTTTCAGCCTCTTCTCATGCAAGATCACATCTACCCAATACTAGTAACAACAACAAAGACTCAGATTTCGAATTCAACTATAAACCTGGCTGGTGGGAAAACTTTATCGGTCCTGGAAAGCCTATCGACACAGACAAGTATTTTGTTATCTGCACAAATGTTCTAGGCGGCTGTTATGGTAGTACAGGACCATCCTCATTCACCAACAACAGTAAAACTGAAAGATATTGCACAAAATTTCCAGTTATTTCTGTCAGTGACATGATTAGAGTGCAACATGATTTGGTAAAGTCACATTTAGGAATTGACAAACTTTATGCTAGTGTAGGATCCTCATTGGGAGCAATGCAAAGTTTGGCTTACGTGAATGAGTTCACTGATGAAGTTGAGAAGGTGGTATCTATTTCTGGCTGTGTTAGATCGCATCCATCTTCAATTGCAATGAGATTTGCTCAAAGACAAATCGTTATGAATGACTCAAACTGGGAAAAAGGATATTACTATGATAACGACAACTCTGTCTGTAGCGTTGGACCTATAATGGGTATGAAGTTAGCTAGAGAAGTGG
Source organism: Saccharomycopsis fermentans (assembly GCA_002564245.1). Classification (NCBI taxonomy): domain Eukaryota; kingdom Fungi; phylum Ascomycota; class Saccharomycetes; order Ascoideales; family Saccharomycopsidaceae; genus Saccharomycopsis; species Saccharomycopsis fermentans. The sequence goes on along the minus strand of JNFW01000007.1, from coordinate 574,857 downwards.
CCACAATTACTTACAGATCGGGACCCGAGTGGGAGTCGAGATTTTCAAGAATTCGTGCTAGCGAAAACTCAAAACCAATGTTATGTGCAGATTTTTTGGTAGAGACTTACTTGGATCATCAAGGTGATAAATTTAGTTCAGAATTTGACGCAAATTCATTTTTGTATATCTCTAAAGCCATGGATTTATTTGATTTAGGCTTTAAAAATAGAAATAGAGCTAGTATTGCAAGAAAGCAAGTGGAACAGATGTTCAATAGAGGAGATTTATCTGATATTAAGAACCTTGAGTTCAACCATAACTATGTGGAGCAAAAAATCACGAGGGAAAATCTAAAACTGTACCAAAAGTTGACTCCAGAAGAAAGTAAACAGGATATTATGAAAGGACTAGAAAAAATATCACATAAGAACATATTAATCATTGGTGTGAAATCAGACATCTTATTCCCGTCATGGCAACAAAGAGAAGCATATGAAATTTTGTCAAAGAATCAAGAATTGAAGAACTTGTCTAGCGATAACTTAAGGCATGTAGAACTTAGTGAAGAAGTGAGTCAATATGGTCATGATACATTCTTGTTAGATACAAAAAATATTGGTGGACCTATAAGGGAATTTTTACAATAATGTATGGTTTTTTTTTCTTTCTATATTATATAATGATACGAACAAACATGAAACAAATTGCATCTCAAAATATGTATTAGACATGAGAATGTACAAAAAACGATTATATACAAAAAATGAAAAGTTGGTGTGAGATTATTGGGAGATAAGCTATCCGTTAGTCAATCTGGAAAAGGAAAGGCGGGTTAATGACAGATATAGTGAACAGATAAACTCATTTGAAAGTCTATGGTGATAATATGTGAAGTTTCAGATCTTATTTCTTCTCCTTTCTAATTTCTTTACGTTGTTCTTCACGAACCTTCTTGGATTCACTTATAATGGTACGATCACCAAATACCTTAAACTCTTGCATGTACTTTCTATCCATATTGAATTCGATGGTGACGGCTTCATCTGTCAAACCGAGTTTTTCAATTGCCCAGTAGTATCTTTTAGGATTATCTCTTTTCAAGTATCTTAAAATGGATTGTCTTTGTTGCACTAACGTTCTCAATCTTCTGATGTTTGCATGATCATTTTTATTTCTCTTCATGTGATCTAATAGATACTGGATTTTTGTAGTCATTGCAGCGGCTTGAACCTCAGAAGAGCCTGTGTCACCATCAAATCTTTGAAATTCTTTCATGGCCAACGCTGTGCTGAGCTTACGTTGTAAACCCTTGGAAGCATTTTTGATGTTTAAAATTCTGTTTACAGCTTCTCTTTTCTTTTCTTCCTGAGTTAAAATCTGTTCTTCGTTAAAACCTGGTGATTTCATGATCAATGCCTTCTGGGCACCATACAACAATTTTTCGACGTCTTGTTTCTCAAATCCATGGCTCAAGGAGGTATTACTCACCACCTCGGCTTGCAAACGACCGATAAATGGGCTGTCTGATTTCCCTGCTACTGGATCGACCTGTCCACCTTTTTTGATAGATAATTGTTTGGCGATATTGGCATTTCTCTTTTCTTCTGCTTTGAAAAACTTGAGAGCATTTTTACCAGCAGCTGGCGAGCTGGTAGAAAACTGTCTTATACTTCTTGGGAACATCTGCGTATGTTTTTAGGTGCTGAAAAAAGATTGAATTTCCACACTGTTTTTGAGTAATCTTTTTCAGTAAACGGAAACTATCTATTTTTATCAGGATTTTAATGAAATTTCCTTGAAATTTTTCTCTTTGAAACTATTCCCGAATCAAACCAATCTGTTCTATTTCCAAATTAATCCTTAAAAGAAATGTTAGAGATGAATAGACTTGTATTTTTCCGTATTTATTAATTAATTTCACTATTTATCCTTGATAGCTCTCTCTTTGAAGTTTGACTTAATGATTTCTCATACTAAAAAATTTTTTCAACTAATACTTACAGAGAGAATTGAAAAAAAAAAAAAATTGAAATTTGAGAATTGAAAAATTGAAATTTCAAAAATCTTCTGAACAATAAACTACGGATAATCCGTGACGGGTTTTTGGTTCTTTGATATAACAATCTACATATTCAAGATCAACGTTGTTCAACTCGATCTTCAAGAGCACTGGTAGTTTAGAGGTATTTGAATACTGAAGAATAATTATCCTGCTTTTGATCTGGATGTGTAAATTTAAATATCAAAATAATTATAATTTTTGAAGGAAAGTATAAATTTAGATGTTCAATTCAAGGATCTACTGGGTCCAAGAATTGGAAATGACGAAAGTACATGTATCATCTACAATATTGGGATCCAAAGATTATTTACATTCTTAATACTAATATTTTATGATTGATTACATTTATTATTCTATAATTACAAAACAAATAAAAAAAGAGAATAGTAATAATGGTAATCGAAACATTTTGTATATCTTTATTTGTTTTTGTTTTGTATTATTGCTGTTTTTTTTTTTATCTTTGGAGTTGATGCTTTTCATTTTCTCTTTTGAATTTTGCGAATATAGATCATGTTGTAGACATTCAGAAATTTTTCTCTGCTATGAATAAATATTTTCCACATTGTGGAGATAAGCTGAAGACGTGGAATCAGACGAAGACTTCGTAACAATTATATCAATTTGAACTTTAAACATTTTAACTAGTACTTTCTTTTCTCTTGATATTTCATATTAGCCATCAACCATAACATAGAGTACAATAATTTATGTCCACGATTCTATGAATTCTCGCCACAAGTGAATTTCATGAATTTTCACCACAAGTAAAGTTTATAAATTTCCACCACAAGTAAAGTTCATCAAATAACTAAATCTATTTGGCAAAGTTTTGCAAGGAGGACAAAACATCGACTTGGATTGAGGCTTCAGCAGCAACGTTTGCATCAGCAGAAGACAAGTTCTTTTGAGCTTCAGCCAACTTGGATCTGATGGCTTCAACAGAGAAAGAGTCGAGAGGGAAGGCTTCAACAACAGTGACGCTGATCTTGGAGTTTGGAGAAACGGTTGCGACACCACCGGAGACAAAGAAAGACTTCTTTTCGCCAGAGGTTTCAAAGACTTCAACGAGACCAGCACCCAATTCTTCAACAGTTGGAACGTGGTTGGCCAAGATACCGGCTCTTCCAGCAATGGCTGGGATGTTGACTTGCTTCACAACGACATCTTGGTACAAGGTTTCGTGTGGTAAGGCAAAGTTCAACTTCAAGCTACCAGTGGCAGCGTCGGCGTAACCTCTCTTGGCAATGCTCTTGAAGGCAGCGGAACGGATAGTGTTTCTGAACATTTTTTATCTGCTGGAAGTGTTGGGAAATTGCGATATCTTGAACTATTCTAGGCTATTTGGTGTTAGACTATGCTACTACACTTGAATATCCTGTATTATGTTACAATATTTGGGGTTGGTTGGACTATTCGAATCTGGGGCTATCAGACCTAGATGGTGTGTGTAGAGGTATTCTTTACAGTAGTGAATATTCAATTTTTATTATACTCAAAAATTTACACATAGTGAAGCCTTTTTTTTTTCTCTCTCTCTTCTTTTTCTAAGAGAGCCCATGAGAGCTAACTATTGGCTATAGTAATGTGTGGTGTTTAAAATGCACCGACAGTTAAAAAAAAAAAAAAGCCAACAGCCATACATTTCAAGAAAGCCTATTAAAGAAGCAAAAAAAAAAAAAAATTTTTATAACTAATTGACCAATCAAAATCCGAGAATAAAATGTAAGGTGTCCGGTTAGGAAATCTTAAATATCACGTTTTTGTCACGTGAATATTGACTTATGTTTTTGATCATGCGAATACCCCGTGACAGCAATTGCATGTGACTTGTACAGACTCAAGCGTCACTCAGCAGATAATCGCATATCAAGTATTATTGAGTATAACAATAAGATTGAACATAATATATAATATGTCAAAAAATATTGAACATAATGTATAATATTACATGATAGTAGATACTCCATTCTGTGTATTACCCTTTGCTCTGGTTAACACTTGTATTGGTCATCCATTGGTTGAATAACCTTCGAGTTCTGAAATTCCAGAATGCACACGTTGCAACAAATACCCATGTTTGGGTGTCCAGGTTGTCCGTTTCGACACTTTCTCCAAACCAATACAAAATACAAAACAAGACAAAAATAGCATGATATTAACATGTACAAATGTATACAAATGCAAACAGAAAAAAAATACCTACATCTCCAAAACTATTCTAATTCAAGATCTTGGTGACCTTACCAATGGCAATGGTGATACCTTGATCTCTCAATGTGAAACGACCCAATTGTGGGTAATCCTCATATGTTTCCATACAAACAGGCTCGGTGGTCTCCAATACAGCAATGATTCTCATACCCTTCTTGGCAAACGGTGGAGGAAGTTTCGATTTTCTGTTCGTACCCTTTTGCAACTTGTGCAACAAGGCAACAAAGTTCACTTCCTCAATAGCAGTATGGATGTGCATCACACATGAAAAACCTGCAGACAAAATAGATTTCAATTCAACAATAGCCAATTGACATTCGAACTTGGTGGCTGTCTTAACTGGTGCCTTTGGTGAAGTAACAACATAGCCAGCAGAAATATCTTCTTCTTCAATACCTCTGATCTTCAATCTGACTTGCTCTCCGCTCTTAGCCATGTCATTTTCTGCTTCAGTCTCAGTGTAAATGTTCAACACTTCAATAGTGACTCTATTAGGCATCATAAGTAAACTATCTCCCTTCTTGACATGTCCAGAAGCGATCTTACCTTCAACAACAGTACCCAAGTCCTTCATTTTACCAGAGATAGGAATCATCAATGGTGCAGAAATAGAACGGTTTGGAACTTCCAAAGTGTCCAAATACTCTAATAAACTTGGACCATCATAATAAGAGAGGTTAGTAATTCTATCTTTGATACCTGCACCTGTGTAACCAGAAACTGGTAAAAAGTAAACATTTTTCTTGACATCAAAACCAACACCCTTCAAGTATGCCTTCAACTTTGTTACACACTCTTTATAACGCTTTTCAGACCAGTTTACGGAGTCATCATCCAACTTGTTAATAGCAACAATAAGTTTTTCAACACCTTGAACCTTGGCTAAAACAGCGTGTTCTTTTGTTTGACCACCCTTTTCGAAACCAGCTTCGAATTCACCCTTACGTGCAGAAATCACTAAGATACCAACATCGGCTTGCGATGCACCACCAATCATTTCACTGACATACATTTTGTGACCTGGGGCATCAAGAATGGTATATTTTCTCTTCTCAGTCTCGAAATAAGCCTTACCAGTTTCAACAGTCTTACCTTCGTTACGTTCTTCTTTATTAGTGTCCATAATCCAGGATAAGTACCAACCTTGTCTACTAGCATCCTTGGCTTCTTTTTCATATTTTTCCACGGTTCTTTTATCAACAGATCCTGTCAAGAATAATACATTACCTGACAAAGTAGATTTACCTGCATCGACGTGACCCATGAAAATAACGGACATCGTTTCTTTACGGCCAAAAAGTTCACTTTCAACTTCTGGGTCAATGTAAGTGTCTTCTACTTGAGCTTTTACTTGAGAAGCAGATTGTTTTGGTTCGTCAACAGCCTTCTTTGGTTCTTCAGCAGACTTCTTTGGTTCTTCGACTTCCTTCTTTGGTTCCTCGACTTCCTTCTTTGGTTCTTCGACTTCCTTCTTTGGCTCTTCAACTACCTTCTTTGACTCTTCGACCTCATTCTTTGCCTCTTCAACGTCTTTCTTTGGTTGTTCAGCTTCTGGCTTCTTTTGAGCAGCAATCTTGATACCAGAGCTGGAGGTAAGTTTGAGAACTCTCTTTGGCTTGGCAACGGCTGGGGTGGCACTAGAGGCAGCTGGCTCGGTGGATTGTTTCTTATAGTCATCTAAGGTCATACCCTTTGGAGCACTGTTGGTGTTGTAGTTGTTACTGTTGTTTCTATAGTTGTTATTGTATCCATTGTTATAGTTCTTGTTGTAACCGTTATTGTTGTAGCCGTTATTGTTGAAGTTCTTATTGTTGTAGTTGTTGTATCTCTTTTGATAGCCCCCGTTGTTGTTGTTGTTGTTGTAGTATTGTTGTTGTTGTTGTTGTTGTTGTGGGTTGTAGTATTGTTGTTGTTGGTTGTAGTACTGTTGTTGTTGGTTGTAGTACTGGTTGTATTGCTGTTGTTGCTGTTGGTTGTAATACTGCTGTTGGCCCTGTCCAGGGTTGAAAGCTGGAACGGCTGCTGGATTGTATTGGCTGTTGCCACTTTGGGCTCCCTCGTTGAGCTGTTGGTCAGCTAATTGGTTTGCCAATTGATCCACGTTATTAGAGTTATCTGACATTTTTCAAAGACTACCTGGACACGAATCGGGGTATCAGCTATCAAATAGTGTTAAAAACGTTCAACTGCTGCTTAATGATTCAGTTAGCTGCTGGTTTGTCAATGATCTTGAGGGTTATTCAGTAGATTTCAAGTTTAAATAGTTAATATATAAGGTGGTTTAAAATTTTTTTCTTATATTCTTCTCCTGAGTATATTGAAAAGAGATGGAAAAAAAAATTTTTTTTTTTTTTTGATCTTCATATCCGGTGCGGCTATGCGGATGCATTGGCATTCATGAATATGCACAGAACCGCAAAAGAGCTACGCAATATCACATTTGGCACAGATTTGGTATTTATAAACAAGAAGAAACCCAAAATCAAAACAATCCCTTGGAAAGAATTAAGAAGCAATGAACTGAAAGACAAAGTACTACTGTTTGGAAAAAAAAGGTTTGAGTTTCGAATTCGCGGGGCTGATTTTACTGGAAACACTGATTCTGGATTAGCTTATGTAACATACGGAAACCTAGAGCGATGGATGATGCTTCGTTTTTTGACAACTTGAAAAAAGAGAGATATCAAAAGGAATTGGCGATCAAGAACCTAGAGAGACTTCTTTCAAATGAGGGCTCCAACAAGGAAAATCGCGAATCAGGCTCAGAAAAAGCTCTTCACGATGTGAAAGATGATAACAGATCCGATACTACAGAGATAAAAATCTTGAAAAAGTCTAAATTGAGATTCGCGACAGCAGAGCCGCAATTCCACGTCCATGGTGACCCCAATGACTTCAGGAACCCAAACGAGGATCTGGTCTACTACGACGCAAACCCGCAGGACACTACAAGCTCGACCATCCAGGAGTTGCAGGAGTTGAAAAAACAGAGTCTGCAAAACCGAGCACTGGACATCAACAAGTCAAACAGGTTGCTAAACAACGTCTCTGACCTGATCGATGCGCTTTCTTCATCCTCCTCATATAGAAGCGAAAAAATGAAGCAACAAGAAAGCCAATTCAACAACATACCAGATATACAGCTCTATAACACCAGCACACCCATCAGCTCACCAAACAAAAAATTCCAATCTGTTCCAAAGACTCCGAATTCTCAAAACAATAACATTCAAGGTGCCAAAAGAGCAGTTTCATTTTTCGATGATGCAGATCTATCACAAGACTCCAGCATCTTCGAAAAAGATTCTAATATCAATGAGATAAGCGATATTTTAGAGTACGGAAAACTCGAATTAGAAATCCAAAAAAACCAGCTCTCAAAAGAGAAAGCAGATTTTGAATTGGAAAAGCAGAAATTTCTCAGAGAGAAAAAAAATTATCATAATGAGAAAGTCAATTTTGAGAAAAATTTAGTAAAATTTGAAAGCGAAAAACAGAGGTTCGGTGATAGAATCACATCAAACAACAAATTAATCGAAACATTACAAAAGAAAATAGAACAAATGAATCTACCCACGGATGGCGCGAACCCCAATGAAAATAGGCATGGAACCATTATTAAAGAATTGAAAACTTACATAAAAACGTTGGAAAATGTATCAGATATGTTATACAAAGATTCAAAGTCATTAAGTTTTGACATTCACAAATTGAAGAAAAAAAATTCACATTTGCGATATGTCAATAATTACTTGAACTATGAAATCAAACTTTCAAATCTCAATATACCCTATGAAAATACCAGAAAATTGATGATAGCTACCAAAAAAGGAAAAATTCTCGCAAGCATTAAATCACCAAGAGAAAGACTAAAAATACTCTTTATCTTTGGTCTAGCGATTGCCAGAATAAAATTAATAGTTAGAAAATCAATCAGTGCCAAAAAATCACTCGAAGGTATTCTCAGGGAAAATTTCATTGTATCAATAGAAAAAGAAATAGGATGAATCCCAAATTGTAATATAGGTTCTATAGAATTACTCAAATTAAATATTAATGTTGTTGTTTTTCAAGTCTCACTCTGCTTTAAAGTAAAATCAAACTTCTCATAAAAGTTTCTGAATTTCTCAGCTTCTTTTTCTTCGATTGGTTTTTCAGCCACACATTTATTCCAGAACATACGATCCCTCAAATTCAAAAACATGGACAAGGCTTTTCTTGGAAATTGTAAGTCAACGTATTTATCTGAATCAATGCTACTTATAATATAGTAAGTATGTACCATCTTGTCTTCACCCTCAGGTAGATCACTGTTAATAACTCTCAATTCAATACTAATATATTCTTCTGTAATATTCTTTTCAATTTTGGCATAATCTTCTTCCTTATATAATCGAAAATTAATCACGCTATTATTACCATTATTGTAGTCGTTATCTGAATATCTGCCTTCCATTCTCTTAACAGTCTGCATAAATTTATTAATTGAGAAATATAATTTTACAGGTAGACACTGCTGATGATAATGAACTGAATTTTTAGAATTGATCTCAAAAATACAAGTTCCAAACTTAAAGGATTTGTAAAGAGAGACCAAAGTACTTTGATATTTTCTGAGCTCATCGATAAGTTTTATTTGAACTTTATCGTCATCATCGAGAGCAGTTTGGTTATCTGGATTGCTGCAATCAGGAACATATCTAAGTTTTGCTTTCAAATATTTTATATGAGAAATAGGAATCAAAAGAACATGTCCATTGACATCAAAGACCTTTTTTGGTATTGTTAATGGTCCTCTGCTTATTGAAATGTAAGAATTTTCAGCGACCGATACGACCATATAAGGGTCCAGCTTCGCACTTCCCAAGCAAAAGAAACAATCTTTCAAATCGACAAATTTTCTTTTCTTGAATGTCTCTATATCCTTTGTATGATGTTCCACATCTGGTTGATGTTTCAAAATATTTCTTTCATATGGATTTTTCACGAGCCCAATTCCATCTGTAATTTCTTGACATGACAATTTGAAAGCATAAAACCAATTTTCATTTTCCTTGTTTTTGAATTCGGCTAAGCTGCAGACTCTTGTGATCTGCTTGGAGTGTCTCCATTGGAATGGTTTTGACTCTATATACTTTGTAAATTCAGGATTGCTAGAACTTGAGCTAGAGCAAAATACATATTTAGGCTGTGTTTTGATCAAAATATCATCTATTAATTTTTTATTCTCACCAGCGAAAACATTATTGTCAACAGAACTGGGTTGCTGATAAGTCAACAAAATATCTAGGCGATCCAAATTATCGAACGCTTTTTTTACATTTGCATTTTCACACTCGCGTATATCAGGGATCATTCCAACTGTTATTTCCTTATTAAACGATGGAATTTTGAAAGTATTAACATATTCTAGTTCTTTTAAATTGGACTTCTCAAAATTCTCGGAATGGTTGTTTGGCATCTTTTTTGGACAAAAATACGTAGGCCGGAGAGCAGAACTCTCTATTTGTTCGCTATCTTTTGAACTAACCCCTAGAATAAAGGTAAAGTCAAAAGGACCACTGGTCTGATTTGTTTTATTACACTTTTTCACAAGGGATGATAGTTTCCCTTCTTTTGAATTAACTATTAGACTAATTCAAAATGATTTCTAGTTAGTATAATCTTTGAAAAATCGTATTTCATTTGTCTCGAAATTGGAATTCTTAAAAAAAAAACATACATTTTCAATTTAACATCGTCATCTTCAGTCAAAGATTGATTTTTGACATCTTTAGGTGCTTCTGCCATCCTTGTAATTAAATTATTGCCTTAACTTCTGGTTCAAGGTAGCTCTATTTGATGATATTGAAAATTAACAGATGAATACATCTTCATATCGAAGACGTTTTTTTTAATGTCATCTCAGCAAAAAAATTGCACTTTTTAGTTTGTTACGCCTGTTCTTCGGTCAAACTTGAAAAATTATAAAAATACTGTCATATTTGACCATTGAAATGGGTATTCATAAACACAATATTCGTATAAGTCATAAAATTCTGCTTTTCAAAAGAATTGGATCCAAACGTTAGTGTCATTGAAACAATGAAAGAGGTGATAAATGTATCTTTTTCTCAGAAAGCTAATCATTTGAATAGCCATTTCTACAATTTCCAAGAAAACTATATTGACTACAAAGACCCTAGAAACACAAAGATTGATCTTGACGTATATAATGAATGCAAAATAGCTCAGAATAGAACAGTAAGTTACGAACCAAGGTTAATGTTATGGGATTTAAAAAATGGATTTCTGGAATCTATCAGTGGTTCAGCTCCTTCAAATGATAATTTGGATGATATCTTCGAAACAAAGAATATAAAATACGAAAAGATCATAATTGATAAAAAGAATCCTAGAAAATCTGATTTCCAAGAAGCTTTGGATAATAATAAACCTGAAGACCAGGTTGTAGATTTAGATAGAAATTCAGCATATTGGAGTGATTACTGTAAAATGTTAATTAATGAAAAGAAATTCAATTATTTGAAAAATTATCAATTGAATGATCCCAAAGATTACAATGATCTACAAAAAGGTAGTTTGATATATGATATTCCAGGAAACCAAAAACAGTCCTCCAAAGGTTCTTTCTTGAAATACAATATTGGTATCGAAGAATTTAAAAGTATTGAAGGAAACGTAGAAGATTATCTAGACGAAAAATTTCTTCCTATGTTGGAGAAATGCGATAATTTTAAAGGGATAAATTTGTCTACTGATATAGATTCATCCTGGTCAAGCTTTTCCTGTGACTTTATCAAAGTATTAAAAGATGAATTTATAGGCAACAAATGTCCTGCATTCATGTTTGGCCTTTTCAATCAACTAAGTAATGATGATTTATTCACCTCAAAGCAATACGATTTATTAGAGAACAGAGTCAGAAGCATAAATAGCCTTTTGAGAGAGACAAGTTTATTTTTTCCTTTGCATTTTCCCTTATTGAATACATCCAAAAATGGATTGAGTTTTCTGGATTTACGATCAAAGAAAAGTTTGTGGTACGAAACATCATTAGAATGTCTTGTCTATGATACTATTATGAACACATTTTCCATCAAAGAGGATAATTTTAATATGAATGATTTGGAGTCAAGCATAACTTTGGGAAACCCGAAAAGAAATTTGATAAATGATATTAAATTGAGTTTTGGGGATATTTCTGGAGAGAATATTAATGATTCTGTAATCGATTTGAATGTAATGGATTTTACAAAGAAAATATTCGAACCTTCAAAAGTATTGGCTAAACTTCAGAGAAGAAAAGTCAAGCCAATAAATGAAAACGAAGATAAGGTATATTCCAAAAACTTGATAATGAGAAAAGGATTAAACATGAATGATAATCTCGATTATTATGAACAAGACGAGGTAATAATTAAAAACTTTGGTAAGTTTGAGAAATTAATGAACAATGGAACTCCAGCCACTGCGTTGAAAATCTATGAATATCTGTTGGGCTATAATGAATCTGCATTAAATACATATCCAAAAAATATAAAAGCGGAAATTCTATCAAAAGACCAGATGACCGTATCTCTTCAAAACTCGTCAAGTTTAAAGTCATATTTCAAAGAAAGCGCTTTCTGTTTACAGCGACTTCAAAGCAGAAAATTCCTTAAGGGCAATAGTAATAACGATAATAATGATGAATGCAATGAAATCATTGAGGATTTGCTCAGTTTGAGCAGTGAGTACATGCATCCGTATGACTTAGCAGATAGTGATGAAGATGATAGCGAAGATGATATGTATTAGGGAACTCATATACCAGAGTGTTTTTTTTGTTTTTTTTTTTGTTTTGAGACATTTGTGTCAATTATATTATTCTTGAAATTATCTTGGTAACACACCCACCCGGTAGTTTCTTTCACGCTCTTTCATGGTCCAATTACCATCAGCACTGCTGTTATGGCTGATATCCATGACATCAACAGAACTATTAAAGCTTACGTTAGAGTTATGTGTAGTATTAGCATTGTGAGTACTCATCTCTGCACCATTGCTAGGTTTACTGGAAGTAGAGTGTGAGCCTTCATAGGACAAAACGCCGCCATTGTTATCAGATGCCTTTTTTTGATGCTGCTCGAGATGTCTTTCATTAATTGTGTCGTACATCAAAGAGCTTTCGTCTTCTATTTCTGTGCTAGAAACATTCGGAAGATGATTCTGCAAGCTTGTTTCATCAAGGTACTGCTTTCCTGCGGAATACGAGCCTGCCACAAACGCCTGGTCTACATCTTTCTGCTTTTTGCTTCTTTCTGACTCGTCAAATTCTATAATGTCTTCGGGAGTTATCCGTATGCTTGTAGGTTGTCTTCTAATAAACATATTTGTTTCCTTTCTTTTGGTAGCTAAGACCTAACAATTGTTAACTAGGTTGCCTTTCTATGATCAAAAACGATACTCAACAACAATTTGATATCTTATTACTTATGAAATATATGAAGAACTAAATTTCCATGTATGGATGTAGGGTGATATTTCAAACTAGAAAGTATGATTTACTGATCTTTGAAGTTAATTACAGGTTACTAAGGGGCTATTTGTATTACGCGCCTGGCATTTATTTTTTTTTTTTTTGCTTGTTTCGGCATTTCTCCAATTGCGATTGCAATAAATTATTTGCTTACATTTTTTTCAACATGAAAAAACCAAAACGGAATACATAATAACCCATACATATTGAAATTTGATCATATATTTAAAGCATTTCAGCACCTATAATTTGTACTGATAAGATGGATATATCAAGATTTGAATAATCAATTGATGTGAAGATTAAACAGGAAAATTAGAGAAAACGAGAGTAAAATAAAACTGGGAAAAAAATTATTATATTAAAGAAAAACTTGAAAAAGAAAAATATTAAGGTTATGGTACAATAAGCATTGGAGTAAAAATATGTAGAAAAATTGACTAGACTTCAGCTCAAATAATGGAAACATTCAAAAAAAAGTGTAAGTTGGTGTATAATAAGAGTTAACAGATTGAAAGGTTGGTAAGAACAGAACATTGTCCGTTCAAACTCTGTCCCCTTCCATAAACAAACAATCAGGTAAGGTATCGCGACACCACGCACTAGCTAATACTTTGTTCGTATCCCATCGCAAGTCTCTCTTTACAAGTAAGTTTTCCACAATGAGTTTAGCATCCTTCCAAATGGACGACAAGTATGTATACTCATAGTGATTGATAGTAGGCGAATTTGGCACAGAATGAGATTTTCTCAGTAACGCTGTAGCTGCAACGGAAAATGAAGAAGAAGATGCGGGTGAAACTATTGGCAGATCGGGAGATGTTGATGCATTAGGATGTATACTCGAATTTGATGTGCCATCGACATTTGACGCTGGAATTGATAATACTTGAGTATGTTGAATACTGGATTCAACTACTGGTGATTCATCCGGCGTATTGGAATTATTATCACTGCTTTCAGAATTCTCTTGTTTAAAAAAATACCAGCACCAGTCAATTCTCGCAATTCTGTGAGCTGTCTTTGTTCTGATTTTTTTGTTGATTATCTGCCCCGTTATAGGATTTATGCTAGGTGGTGGTGCGTCAAATGGTAATCTACCTTCCATCAAAGCATAGAGGAGAACACCCAAAGCCCAAGAATCCGTTTGACGGCCATCATACTTTGTACCCATCAAAAGTTCTGGTGCTACGTAATCTGTGGAGCCACAGCGAGTTTCAAGAAATGGATTTTCAGGATCAATCCGCTTACTCAAGCCAAAATCTGCTAAAGTCACCAATGGAGCTTGTGTGCATTCAACGTTCTTGCTCTGTGCTTCCGAGTAAACTAAAGATCTATTGTCGTCCATGGCAAAAATTTGGACAGCCGTGAAATTGAGTAAAATATTTTCCAATTTGATATCACGGTGAACAATGTTATGTATATGAAGATGGTGGATTGCCAAAACAATCTCACAAAAAATTCTCTGAACTATGAAGGGCGTAATTTGAGATCTAAATTTTGAGGCAAAATCAAATAAGTCACCGCCTTGGCAATAATTGAGAATTGTTACATTGGTTGTAGTGAAATCATTATTAGTAGCAAGCATTTTAATGATGCATGGATGATTCAAACTACTTATAATTTCAAATTCACGTTGTAATGAACTCTCAAGTCTGAGTTGTTCACTTGTCTGCTGCTTATGCATTCGATTATCTATTATAGTTTTAGAAATACTTTGTGCGGGAATATTTGATTTATCTATTGTAGTCGGGCTCGAGATTCTTGTAATTTTTATTGCAACAAATTTTAACAAATCTTCAACGCCTTTTCCTTTATTACTCTGCTCAAGGTCTTCACCAGTGTTACTATTAAGGAGCTTTGCAAGAATCACCGTTGAAAACGAGCCTCTTCCCAATTCTCTAACTTTGACCCATTTTCGTTTCACATTAGTGAAATCATTAGCAATATATATATCTTTATCACCATAATTACTTTCATCAAATTCGTCTCCAAGATCGAGACTTGACAGCTCGATTAACGCCAGAGTTCGCAACTCTTTCAGTGAAGAAGAGTCATCTACTTTACTACTACCACTACTTTTAGGATTGATCAGAATTGTGAAATTCTGAGGGGGATTGTACAGTTTCAAGTCGGAGATTTTCAATTTAGCATGATGCAGCTCAGAAGGAACATCATTTTTCGATAAAACATGCTCATCAACATGTGAGTGCAGCTCTTGCTGTTCCCTGACAGAAGTCTCGTTTTTTGAGTTGATAGAAATTTCATTATTTTTTATACTAACGTCACCTATTGAAGAGCTGGAAGACTTGGTTTCATTGTGTGGGATAACTTTTTTATTGTTATCAGATAAATTATTTGCCTTACTTATAATAGTTTTCGAAGGAACTGCATCTATAGAATTAGAATTCGAAGCACTGATATTAGTAGAGATATCATGTTTTTGGTCTTCATGAGTATCAAATTTCTTTTCTGTGACAGAATTTGCGGACGAAATTCTCCCATCTAACAGCTGATCACTCTTAGCGTTTACTGGGGATACAGGAATACTTTTTTGTTCCCTGCGGATCATCAGAGTTGTATCGACCCCATATAAATCTGAATTGCTAATATTATTATTACTCGATATCAACGAATTGTTGATTATATGCTTATTTAAGTCGAGCACACGAGTTAAAATTGGAGAATCCTTCAGCAATGGTGTAGAAAAAACTCTAGAATGTGTCAAAGGTTGAATATTACTATGTAACGATTTATCTTGAAATTTTGGAATACCTGAGTATTTTGGAACACTCAATGTTTCAACATTATTTAATTTATCGTTGATAGATGAAGAGTCAAATTTAAAAGGTTTGGAATCTTGCTTCTCCATTTCGCTACTAATAGAAAGAGTTTTTTCATTTTGGCTGTTAGAAATTTCTACTCCACCTATATGATTAGATGATTGATTATCATTGAAAGATGGTGCATTAATTCGTAAAGCATCAAACGTACTTGTTGAGGGAACTTTAACAGTATCAGGATATTGATTTTCATTGTAAGAATAGTTAACATCCTTCTCCGAATCATCTTGAAATATTGATGCCGAGCTTGAAGCTACCATAGTGGACGAGCAGCGATTTGCTGATGAATCTTTATTTGAAGAACTTTCACCAATTTTATCAATTTCATAATGATTTTCTTTGTGTATGTTCATTTTAGCAGTCGATGGAAAGAGCGCCGAGGTTGAATTCTGATGATTCTGGTTCATTATTAGATTTTGTTGAGTCGCTTGAGATAACAAGGTATCCAAGCTAGTGACAGAGTCATTAATCGCAGGAGAAACCATAGTATTTAGGTAATTTTTTCCACCCCAAACAGGTTTGTTAATAAAATTCATCTCTGCGCAAACTGGAGAAGGTAATTCGGCGACATCAAGAAAGTTTTTGGAGAATTTCGACGAGTCAACGCGTTTCACTTTAGCAGTAGTTACAATGACTGTTTTGTTACTGTTTGCGAGAGGACGGCTCGGTGTTGAAACTTTGTTTGAAACATTGGTGGATGAGATTATCATAGAGTTCGCGGCATGTTGGTCATAATTGGTTATTTTAGGGGATAGAGACGAGCTATCGTTGGAGGGGATCACCAAAGTCAATTGAGGAGGAGCATTACCTACACTCTGCCTTTCTAACAGATAGGGGTATTTTGCTGCCGAGTTTTCTGGTTTCGAGCCAGCAACATTGGCATCTGACAACGTGTGAATATTTTCAGTCTGCTCACTGTCAATCATGGTGATATAGCCGCAACTGAGAGCAAATTAGAAGGTATAAACCACAATATGTTGCTCAGAAACCACGACCGTTGATAGGACCGGATAAATGCTCGTATTTAGTTAAGACAAAAAATAGTGGGAAAACTAAATTGATTATTAATCAAATTTGATGTCTTATCGGCTATTATTACTTTATGGTTTACAAAATATGGCAACCAATCTATAAGAAGATGCCAGTGAATCAGTAAATAGCCCAACGCCGTCAATATAGCATGCCCTGGCAACAACTGTACCCTATGGAAAAATCGAGTAAACACGATACAGTATTAGCTATGTGTATGTACTGACAATAATTTTGATTAAGTAGTGTTTTCTGGAACTTTCAGTACTTTTTTTTTTTTCTCAGTTTGTTATTAAGGGCGGTGCGCAATTGTGAACACAAACTCAAAAAAAAAAATACGATAGCAAATACCAGGATACTCGTGTGTCAATGCATCAACCAACATGTGATCTGAAGAGTAACAAGTAGCACATATATCAGCGATAGATTGATTGGTCTTAGAAGGTGCATGTTCTTGACTTTAGATGTGAAAAGGCATTGCTCTTCATGAATTGTTCGGATGGTAGGTTTTTTGTAATTCCCCATTATCAAAACAGCTGAAGCACCTAAAATGACTTTGTAACGTTTTCAGCGTTGTTTTCAATGATAATAGCTGGAGATTTCTGGTAATTTTTCAATTAGCTCCTAGATATCTACCAATTTTCCATTGCACCCTGTACGTTCGTGAATTATCTATTAGCGAGTTTTGTTTGTAGAGGTGTGCTACTACTCTCCGTTCTTTTTTCTCTGGACTCTGATTTACCAGACTGTAAGATAGTTATATCAGCAAAATTGTCGTCTCTTGAAACGGGTCATACGCTACTTCACCTAGGGATTTGACTGTATTTAATTGATCTTTCAGGAAGAAAACATCTTCAATGCATGTAGTTTTTTGATTTTAAGAACTACTTCCAGTACACGAATACGGTATTTTACATCATCATGTTATTTCTAACCCAAAATAAGTTCCATCATCGAGTGACATTATTCAGCTCTTTTTACAGTAAACATTATATTCTCAGTCCCCAAATGAATGAAAGCTAGCGAGTTGATGACAAAAAAACAATGATGACTACGGTTTGTCACATTACATTTTGGCATTTTTGCCACTCGTTAACTACCAACAACAAAGTCCTTTTGCGGTCTAAATGTCTACCCTTCTAACCTTTTTCATCTCATGAGCTTCGTTACAGTGAAATACAATTTGGTTGATCAAATCACATGGCATCTTTATGAATACAATATTAGCATAGTATCTTAACAGAAATTTCTAAGATTTTACTGAGGTTACTCCAAAATAAATACTAAAAGTATTCCAGGAAGTATGCTAATCTCAGATTCCCTCAAAATTTTTGCTGTCGCATACAGTTAGTTCTTCATATTTTTTTTTAAGTCAATAGTACTAAAAATCTGTGACTCAACTCCGCGTTCTTCATTTATGGCATGTTGACACATCTGAAAGCAATCTTGTAGAACTTCATCCTTACAATATACGCTTACATGTCTAACAAGCGAACCTTTTTATCGAATATTTTCGGCTTAGAATTTCTAAATTGTTTCTATAGTTACATTTGAATCGAGAAAAACTGTTAAAACTTAATATTGAACCAACAAGCGAGCTCTCTTTGTACCTAGTGTCAACTGAAATCATTTAATTCTTCGTCCATCTGTGCTCTCTGAATACTTTTGAGCAGCTAACTTCTTACCAAACATACCACCTTGAGTTCAAAAATGTACAACACATACCAGCCTATTCTCCAAGAAGCAATCAATAGAAGTCTTGATGACTTGCAACTTGCTGCTGCTGCTGCTGACACTGAGACAGAATTTAACTTTTTCAATAATGAAAATCATCCTCCGTTTTATCTTTCGTCAATCCAAAGAGATATAGGCCAGTTTTTGCATGAACAAGATCCCTTTAGAAATAAAAAAGTAGCACTTATAACCTCCGGAGGAACCACAGTTCCTTTGGAGAACAACACGGTGAGATTCATAGACAATTTTTCCAACGGTACTAGAGGCAGTATTTCAGCTGAACATCTATTGAAAAATGGTTATTTGGTAATCTTCCTTCATCGTGAATTTAGTTTCTTGCCGTTTGCCAGACACTTCATAAGTAAAAAATTGAATTATTTGGATTATCTAGAAGAAGATTCTTGTTGTGACACGGCAAGTAATGGTAAAAATTTAAGAATAAAGCAGAAATACAGTTTACTGTTCAGTGAAATTTTAGATCAGTACAACAATCATAAGCAAAATTTGATTTCTGTTCCTTTTACCACAGTTAATCAATATCTTTATACTTTAAAAATAATTTGTTTTCTGATATCAGAGTATTATTACACCTCGGAGGCCCACAATAAAAACGTATTGATCTATTTAGCAGCTGCGGTAAGTGATTTCTATATTCCCCAGGAAAAGCTTCCTCAGCATAAAATCCAGTCTACTACATACGCAAATCAATCTAAAATCCATTCAATTAATACTAAGTCCAATGATATCACCAATGCAGTAAAGTCAACACCGGATGGTGGTTTGCAAGTCAAGCTCTCTCCAGTCCCAAAATTTTTGTCCAGAATCGTACATAACTGGTGTCCTGGAGCATTCGTTACTTCTTTCAAGTTGGAAACAGACCAAGAAATATTAATTCATAAGTGTGAGCAGTCTTTGCTGAAGTATGATCAAGCTTTGGTTATTGGAAACTTATTGCAAACTAGAAAGGATGAAGTTGTTTTTGTGACGAAGAAAAATATTGATACTGAGAACAATATTTATGGCAAGAATGAAAAATTAGAGAAATATTCGATTACTTGGCATAGAAGACATAAAAATATCAAAAAAAACAAGCAGAACAGTCCAGATGAGCAAGTTGGGGATATCGAACAAGAGTTCATACCAGAAGTGATTAAGATACACGAAAAATGGATGGAGTAGAAGGAATGACTGCAATTTGGTTGATGTCTACACATATATATCATAAATTTATTGATACTCATTTTTTATTAACTTTTTCCTTAATGGCAGAATCAAAAGGAGTTGACATTGTGTTAATTGACTTACTTTTATTGACTTCTTGATGCTATTAATGAGATTTTTTATCTATTTGGTTATCTTGATCGTTTCAAAATGAAGAAAAAACATTGAATTTTTAGTGTTTCGAATTTGTTTGTAGTAAACAGGAAACGGAGCAGATTGGTTTTGATAGAATGGCTATAGAAGATTGGCGGGTTTTAACCGTATCGATTCTAGTAAACTGCATTATCTATATCCATAATCAATTGGATGAAAAATATATTTGTATTATTAGTAAATAAACTTTTATTATTATTATTATAAAGTAGGAGAAAAAGAAAACGGTGAAGAAAATTTGACTTTTATCAATTATATAAATAATCAGGGAAAAACAAAACAGAAAAGGCAAGAAAAACAATGAACGGGAATCAAAGAAAAGAGTGAGTTAGGTTTTTGATTGGGTAAATATATATTTTTGGTGATGATTATCTTAATGAGTAAACATCACTTGATTATTTTTGAAGACAAGAATAAAATAACTGGGAGACAAAAATCGGAGGATAGAATGGACTTTTTGAAAGAGAAAAAAAGGACTATTTTGAGAAGTGAGTGGCAATAGGAACGACAACAACAATGATAATAATAATGATGATGATGACGGACAACCAGAGACACCAACACTTCTTCTTTCTAGCTTTCTTGGCTTTAATTAATGCTTCATCTTCTTGTTTGACAGCAGTGTCGATATCTTGTTTTGCAGATTGAACGTTGGCATTGACTTGGTCGACTTGAACGTCTTGTTCAGCAACCAAACCTTCAACTTCAGTGAAAAGTTCTGTTAATTGACGCATCGAAGTTTCCAATTGTTGAATTTGTCTGTGTCTCTCTTTGACTTCATTAAGAGCAGATTGCGCTTGGCCCTTAACATTACTATTTAACAAAGCTTGAGAGAAAATTTGTTGATTTCCGCTGAAATCATCAATTGCGGAGGATGCTTCAGCATAAGATGAATTTGGTTCAACGATTTGGTACTGTCTGATAGCTTGTTCTTTAGTTTTCAGTTTTGCATCAGCTTCTATGGTTCTGTAATTCTGAATAGACAGTAAGAAATTGTCTCTTACGGATTGAACTTGTTTAGCTTTGTTGTCATCATGAGCACATTTGTTGAGAACGACTTGAATACGAGCCTTAATATCTTGTTGTAAAGAAGCAGTTCTTGCGGTAAGAGAATCCAAGGAGGATTGTAAACGGTAAGCTTCTTGTTCATTTACTTCGTTGAGAAGTCTTGTTTGGTTTGATTGAACTTGAGAGACCAAGATGTTGTAGTCATCCAAAGATGCATTGATAGCATTGATATCGTTATAAAAGGAGACATCGTCAGTACCTTGATGAACTGGACTCACTTGTTGAGCATATTGTTCATATGGATTACCAGAGGCAGGCTGGGCGGCATTCAAATTATTCAATTCGTAGCCGTTATTGTTGTTATTATAGTATGGGTTCTACAAATTAGAAGTTAGTATTAAATAAGCAAACAGCGCTTAATTGCCAATAAGCAATGGAACGTGAACGATACATACACTCATGGGGACAAAAGAACGTAGGAAAGTGAAGGGTTTAGGAAAACTATGTGATGAGATAGTTAACGATGGTACGGCTCAAAACGAAGACAGAGATATCGCGGGGAGATTGAGGAGAGTTCCAATGGGAGAAAGAAACAAATCAAGAGTGTAGCGGTACGCTTAACTGATGAGGGCTATCTGATATTAATTCTCGTATCGCGGATGATATTGATGACAGCAGAAGGATACTACTGAGCTAATCTTTCCAGATAAAAAGGGCAAACAGCTTGAGTCTTAGCAGTGACAAGGTTTTAAACTATTAGATAGTAAAAAAATTATTGATGGGAATATCACAGCTTATTACTTTCAATTGGGTATTGTCAAAAGGGTCAAAGCAAGGATATAAAGATAATACTTGTTAAAAGAGAGGGAAAAAGAGTAAGAATTTTCCAAAAAAAAAAATAAAAAAAAAAAAAAAGAGAGAGAAAAAACATGGATGCTAAAAGAGAAACAGAAAAAATGTGTTAAATAAAAGAGAAAAAAAAAACTAATAAAAAACCCGTATAAAAATAAAATGCATGCATAAAACAGTGTTTGTACCGTAAAAAAAGAAAAAATCTAAATAGTAGGCTGGGAAAAAGCCATAGTATACTGAAAAGCTTTTAAACGACAATCTAGATTATCTGAATTACAATAGTGACAAATATTGCGATGAGAAAGAGTTGTAATGCTAGGTAAAAAATTAGATTCACTTGTCGACAGCTATTGTTGAAAATCCAGTTGTAAAATGTAAAGTGATGTAAAGTAAAGTACCGAAAAACGTTTTAAAAAAAATTTAAGGTTGAAATGGTAGATGAAGGAGTATATCAGTGGTGTTGTGATTTTAGATCAGATACACAAGTTATCGAAGCTCCCGAAGACTAACTCGTGAAGTTTCGTATGAAAATGGTAACTTCTAATAATAGAGGAAGATACAGTATGAAATACGAAGAAAAAATTTGTTCTAATTATATTAATTGGTGGTTTTAATATGGTGCGAATGCTGAATAATTGACGTAAGCTTTGAATAAACTGATACATACAGTGCGTAATTACAGAGAAGCCCCATAGATATATCTCGAAAGATTTGCGAAAATTTCTAGAAGTGCTAACTGATTGTACGGTGTCTGGTAATCGCTAGCTTGGGAAATTGCAGGAAAAACTACAAAAGAGCGGATTTTATTGCTGATTGAACCAAACTAGATACTATAGTATAGATAGTAGTTTAAATGGTTCTATAGTATGTTACAAAGCATCTATTTATCAAAATCGACAGAATTATTGATCAAACATTATCGTTGCATCGTATTGTTCAATGAGCTATCTTACAACCACAAACTTAATAATTTGATTTATCTACGACAAAGGTGTACCGCATAAAAAGTATAACATAACAACGACACAATATAACAAAGCTATTAGGAAATACTTACCTGGCTACGGTTGCGTAAGGCTGCAAATTCAGAATGGAAGTGCAAGGCTGAGCTTCATTTCAAAGGAATGACACTTTACATCACAAAAAATTCTCGAGCACTCCATCCATGATCTCGTTGTTTGATAATTTTTACTACATCAAAAGAGTCATCCATTTCATTCCAAACTTGAGCCAAGACTGTTCATTCTAAGCCCTGTTAAAACAATACACATTGAACCCTTGCAACCCCTCATAAAGATATATCAATTAGCTTTCTATGGCATTTCACTGGTGCCGTATGGACATTCAAATATCGCTGGTGATCCAATTTTTAATTGAAACCTAGACATTAGGAAATCACTCACACAGACCTCTATAGCTTCACAAAAGCCGACATAAAAAAAACCAACAAATTAAAACCCTAAGTAAATAACATTACAACATTTGACACCAAAACATCTTAACAAAGTAACACTTTTACATAAGATTACCACTTCATCTACACATTATAACATCACTATTTGTACTGCGCTCATCTTGCAGCATCTCATTGGCCAAAATTAAAGAAAAACTTACATGAAACAAAATTTCAATAATTTTTCTCACAGTTTTTGGTATTCTGCAGTCTTTTTGCGTCATGTCACACTACCATTGATTCTTTCACACACCCTACTTGAGCCATCAAATAACCATCTTAAATACCATAAATCGAAATTTCCAATATCTAAATATTGATAACCTGCCTTTTTCTTCTTATTTTTTATGGTAGTTTCCAGCGATAAGGGTAATCCTGGTTTCACTTTTATTATCTGATCCTTTTTGCAGTTTCTAAATTACTGGTTTCTTATTGCTGAAATTGATCACCCTTACAATTTTATTGATCTGCGGTTGATAGGTTAGAAATATTCACTTCTAAGGCTCTTCTTGTATCTGTTTTGGTCTCTTATTCTTTCGCGTGCCAAACCACAATCCTTGTGTGAATCAGCAAGGATGTCTTGCCTTACAGTTTACAGCCCCCTAACTGTTTTTCGCGCTCCACTTCGCTATCCTAGTCGATACTCTAGTCTGATTCGTGGATTTGCATCTTTTAATACTCAAAACAGTCCACTTCAACGTCCTTCCTCATTCTCTGGTTTTGGACATATTCAGCATAAATCATCATCGCTTCGTCCCATCTTTTTTGCAGTAACCACATCCCGTGATCCTTCTTACAATGCCCTGCGTGAGATCACACATTCGCGAGCCAAATTTCACACTCAATCAAAATGTCTCGATAATTGGAAACCAAAAGAGTTAAAGATACTTAAAGTCCCTCAAATGAATATATTAAGACAGCTTCTGAGTACTCTTTGGCCAGAGGGTAATATTAATGCCAAAGTACGTGTCGTTCTTGCTTTGACTCTTCTTATCTCTGCCAAGCTTCTTAATGTGCAAGTTCCTTTCTTCTTCAAAACAATTGTTGATACAATGAACCTTGATTGGGCTATACAAAATTCTAGTGTTGTAGAGCCTGCAACATTAGTCTCTGCAGTTGTGGGATCAATGATTCTCGCTTATGGGGGTGCAAGATTTGGTGCTGTTCTTTTTGGAGAATTGAGAAATGCTGTTTTTGCCAAAGTTGCGCAAGGTGCAATCAAGAAAATTGCAGATAGTACATTTCGCCATTTGTTAAATTTGGATTTGAGTTTCCATCTTAGTAAGCAAACTGGTGGTTTAACTCGTGCTATTGATCGTGGTACTAAAGGTATCAGCTATGTCTTGACTGCTATGATATTTCATATTGTTCCAATCACTTTTGAAGTTTCTATGGTTTGTGGAATTTTGTCATATAATTATGGTTTTGATTTTGCCGCGGTTACTCTTCTTACTATGATGGCTTATGCTGCTTTCACCATAAGAACAACTACTTGGCGTACAGCTTTCCGTAAAAGAGCCAATCGTGCAGATAATCAAGCTGCCAGTGTTGCGCTAGATTCTTTGATTAATTTTGAGTCGATTAAATATTTTAATAATGAAGCATATCAAGCTAAAAAGTATAATGATGCCTTGCAAAAATATCAAGATGCACAAATTAAAGTTGCTACCTCTTTGGCATTTCTTAACTCTGGTCAGAATTTCATCTTCTCATCTGCACTCACTGCTATGATGTACTTAGCTTGTACGGGTGTGGCAGGTGGAAATCTTACTGTGGGTGATTTGGTGTTGATCAATCAATTAGTGTTTCAATTAAGTGTTCCCCTCAACTTTTTGGGTTCTGTTTATAGAGATCTTAAACAATCTTTAGTGGACATGGAATCCTTATTCAATTTGAATAGCACTCATGTCCTCATAAAAAATTTACCTGATGCTAAGCCATTACAATTACCACCTAACAATGCAGCTCCTGAGATCCGGTTCGAAAACGTTTCCTTCAGTTATCATCCAGGCCGTAAGATTTTGAATAACGTGAGTTTTACAATTCCTGCTGGTGAGAAAGTTGCTATTGTTGGGCCATCTGGAAGTGGAAAATCCACGATTATGAGACTTATTTTCCGTTTCTATGAGGCAGATAGCGGTAGAATTTTAATCAATGGGCAAGATATCAAATATGTGACGTTGGAATCCTTGAGAAGAGCCATCGGAGTGGTTCCCCAAGATACCCCACTTTTCAATGATAGTATCAAAGAAAATATCAAGTATGGTAAACTTTCTGCCACCGATGAAGAATTGACCAATATTATTGAACGGGTGAAACTAGATGGTTTAATCAAAGAGTCTCCTCAAGGCTGGAACACTGTTGTTGGTGAGCGTGGGCTCATGATTTCTGGTGGGGAAAAACAGAGATTAGCAATTGCTCGTTTGTTGTTGAAGAACGCGCCAATTGCCTTTTTTGACGAAGCGACATCAGCTTTAGACACACATACCGAACAAGCGCTTCTTAAGGAAATGTCAAATATTTTCAGCCCTGGAAACACCAGAGAAGTCACTTCTGTTTCCATTGCACATAGATTGAGAACGATCGCAGACTCTGACAAAATTATTGTTTTGGATAAAGGAAGGTTAGTTGAGCAGGGTTCTCACTATCAGTTGTTGGCGAGGGAGAAGTCGTTGTACAAGGATTTGTGGAGCATCCAGGAGAACCTTGATATCGAGGAAGAATTGTTGGAGCAGAGCAGAAAGAGACTAGAGCAAAAGAAAAAGAAATTAAGACAGAACGGTCTGATCAGCTGAGCTCGATTGGTGTTTGTGTCTGTCTTCTTTGCAGGTTTCTTTGTTAATTTGTATTTTTTTCCCGCCCAACCGTTGGCATTTTTTTTTCAAGCCAAGTTCCTCGGCTGTATCTTTTTCAGTACTCTGTTTACCTGTCTTCTAGGCGGGCGTGCTTTGCTAGACCTTGCATGTCTGGTGCTGGCGTACTTGTATTTTAAATATATTTGAATATTCCGTTTTTTCTCTTTCCGTGGAAACTGCATAGCTGGTGTCAGCTGGAAGTCAGCTGGACAGACCTCTGTTTGTTTTGCAAAAATTCATATATAGAAATTTACCTACAGCGTGATGTAGAAAAACCACTTACACTGTGATGTAGAGAAGCCACATACAGCGTTGGAGGTACACAACCAACAGATGTGGATCACCAATGCTGCAAAATAAGACATCTGAATTGGTCAATCGATGTTGAAATTTTCGCTGAAAGTGTTTCAATGCTCACAACCAAACCATGCAAGTAGTATTTCCGAAAACGCTAAAAGATTTTTTTTTTTTTTCTTTTCTTTTTTGACTCGTATTATTGTTGTATGTATTTTTTTTATTAGTTCTTTGTTGTTATTTGGTGGTTTCTTTTTTTCCTTCCTCTGTTGAAAGCTAGACTTTAATTTTCTCTTTACTTTCTTTGTATTTACAGACAATTGAAGTTTTTTTTTTTTTTTTTTTTTTTTTTTTTTTTTT